>JASCZI010152037.1:1775-20559 GCA_036250425.1 Stylosanthes scabra | reverse complement strand
AACAAATTAAATAGAAAAATAAAACTTTGCATTAATACCTCTCGGCCAACGGCCACGTGATCTGATCAGCTGCCTGTAATGAAAAATCAAGGAACCGGTGGTAGATCCATGATAGTATCAGCGGGACACACCCGGCTATGTCCGTGGTCCCCTGAGCGGCTGCATTGCACAGCGACCTATACGTCCAAGCTAGGACCGCGCTGCCCCATGATAAACGACGACATGCAGCTAGGTCCCTCAACAATGGGAGCTACCGTATATGCACCATGTTGCCCGACTTGTCGGGCATCAGATATCCCCCGATGAACAGAAGGATATAACGCCAGGCATACTGATGCAGTGTAACCTCATCCGCATCTGCGGGCATGTGCTGCAGTCGGTCGCGTAGCCACACCAACCGAATAGAGAAGGACTCCTTCTGCGCATTCTCTTGCACAGGTGGTCTGGCGCCAAGGAACTGCTCAACCATGTCCCATGGCTACTGCTCATGATGGGTACCAAAATCCCGCAAGCACCCTCCCACTGGATCCCCATCAGTACGGAGACCCAGGTGGTACGCAACATCCTGTAGGGTGATGGTGCACTCACCCCACGACATGTGAAACGTATGAGTCTCTGGACGCCAGCACTCCACAAATGCAGAAAGGAGTGGAGCGTCAAAGACAAAGTCTCGGAGCTAGATCGCATGCCCGAACCCGGCCTCCTCCAAGAACGGCAGCAGCACATCAGGAGCGGGTATCAGGAATGAACATCTCCTGGGAAGTAATACTCTCTCCCTCTAGATTAAGATAACCATAGAAAAGAATAAATAACAAGTGCAACACCATAAAAGCAAAATAACAAAAACATAAATAAGGAAAATTAAACAGTAATACTAAATTAAATTGCAGCACCTGTAAACTTAAATTACAAAGCCTAATGACAATTTAAATAGAAAAAATGAAGACAGGTTACTCTTATTAGGTACATATACTAAATAATCCAAACCACATTGCTATAATAAATAAATATCTACATTACTATTGTTATTAAAAAAATATTATAATCCAAACTGTGAATTATCCGATTTAAATATGAATCCATAATTAATTGCCCTAATTACTTAATGACACTAATTACAAATTAATTCTAGGTAACACTTCGAATAAAGTATAACTATCAAATTAAATCCTTAATTAATTACCCTAATTACTAATCACAATAGTTACATAACAATTCTGGCTAACCCTATCGAATAAAATATAACTGTAAAATTAAATCCATAATTAAGGACCCTAATTACTTAATTACACTAATTACATAATAATTCCACATAACAATATCGAATAAAATTTGTCTACCAAGCTAAATCACAACATAAATCTCTAACATGACACTACAAGTTTATTGCGTAGGATAACTAACCAGGGCGCCTGCAATGTGCCACTCGTCATTAAGCCTATACAACCCTTCCGGGTCCTGCAGCTTAGCCTCGGGGGCTGCGGTAGGTTGATCCCCAGATCTGCCGCATCGCGTCTGGGCGTTCTGGAACGTCCTCTTGGAGCCATATCGAACAAAAAACTCCGAAATAATTTTTTTTCTGCCAAGAATGATAAATATGAAGGAAGAAAGAGTGAGAGTGAGGAGAGTCTCGGGCTCTGCAGTCCTTATATAGGACACGGAGCTATCTCGGACTCTGCAGTCCCGAGATACGTATCTCGGGCTCTGCAGACCCGAGATATAGGGGGTATTTGAATTTCTGTCTTATCTCGGGCTCTGCAGACCCGAGATACATTAAATCCTCATTTCGGGCTTGCAGAGCCCGAGATATGGGGGGTGTGCCTAAAATGGTAAATACCCCAACGAACCTATTTTGGTAAATTTGATATTTATTTTATTTAAATAAATAAAAAACCCTTATGTAGCATGTATGTACGTACACAACTATTTTTTCTCTAAACATTTTGGTATTAAAAAAATTTAATATCATATATGCATGAAAAATATTAAAATTACTTTTTTTTTTTTAAAAAAAAATATTGGATAGAGAGGCAATAACAATGGTTATATATACATGCATACATACAAAATATATCTATTATTATTTCAGGAGCATATATATTTATTCACTAAAAAAGACTACATTATCGATACAATTTATTCTTTCTTTCATCAGTCACTTAATAATACTTAAATGTGTTGACTAAAAATATGACATGTACTTAATTAAAAGTGTTAAACTGCTAATTAAAATTACTGACAAATATAAATTAAAATATTAACCCTTAAATTTTTTTTATAATATTAATTTTGATACATAAATAATATAAAATATTTTATATAGACATACAATTAAAATGTTTTTTTTATAATTAATCACGGGTCAATAAAAAAAATTATTTTACAAATTAGCGTTATATAATTGAATGGAGAGTACTCCCATCGAGTTGTATAAAAACACTTTTTGTAAGGAGGCTTAATTGTTAAAATATGATATATTTATTAGATCAGTTCAATAGTTTAAATTTTAAAAACCACAAATAAACCGGTTTATTATAAACCCACACCAAATGAACCATATCCAACCAACATTAGGACCATCTTTCTCCCTTCTCATCTCTTCGTCTCCTTCCACCGGCAACCAGTGTCACTATCGCCCTCCATGCTCACTTCTCCTCAAGCATTGCAACTTCTACTCCTTTCTTTCATGCGTCGCCGCCTAAATCTCTCCAAGATGCATATCTGCACGACTCTCTGATCCGCCTCACAAATCATTATTAAGTTGGAATAAACGGAAATTTCAATAGTTTGATAACTCATGAAGAATTTTTTTTATGGGAAAATCAAAGCTCCTATAATCGGTGGTGGTGGCGAACTTAAACCGTGTTTCAACCAACCGGGTGTGGTATCCCTGCAACCATTGGCGAAACTGGAGGTGGCATGATACCTGGCTGACGGAAAGAGTTATCAAGTGATGGCAGAAGACGCAATCGCATCCGACAACCGAGTCGGAGTTTCTACAATTTCGCTGTCGCGGTAGCAATTCCAACGACATAGTAGCATCATCGCCGAGGCATCAACGAAGCACTGGTGGAGGGTGAGTAGGAATGCTTCGCCAGCAAGAGTCAACCGAAGCAACGCCGGCGCAAAGGAGGAAGGGACAGAGATGGAGATCGACCATGGATGAGCTTGAAGAAGATTGTGTTGCTGGAGATGGGGCTAGACTAAGGTCGGTTCACGAACCACATGAAGAAAAAGATCGATTCCATGAAGCATATGAACCATATTAATCATGGGTTTGATTCACCCATAAGTTAAAAACAACAGGATACGATTTGACAAAGTAACGTGTTGAATATTGATTGGTAAACGCAATACATCTTTAAAAAAAAGACATTTCTTCCATCCTTAGATAAGTAGCCCTAATTGAATAAACGTGTAAAACATCTTTATACGACAGCATATTAAAGTAAAATTCTTCTTTTATTTATAAAAATATTGTACTATGTCTATAAGCGAGGCGCAAGTCCCGGATATTCCAACAGCAGCAGCCCCTACAATGATAACCGCTATGGCAATTGTTTCAAACCCAAGTTTGCAGTAGTTTCCAGAAATCTTTAAGTAGCATAAGCATGGAAGTAGAATACAAGATGTAACAATTAGAAATGCTCCAATTAGAGACATGACATCCCCGAATAAAGGCACAGTTAAGGTAATGATGACATTGCTGATCAACATCAAAGTGCTGATCAACATATGGAACACTCTCCTATTCTTGTACTTTGTTGGAAGCAAATCTTTTAAAGCATTGGTAATTGGTGTTGTAAACAAAGCGTATTTTGTAATGGGATTCACCACAGTGGTATATACGGCTATCTTTGAGCTTATTTCATCTATTGGCAAATTTAGAGTTACTTGTGATTTAGTGTTTGGTCCAAACATTAGATACCCAATTATAGCTATGGATGCATTCCCAATTGTGGCTAACATAAAACTCACGAGTAGAACCTGCAATAAATAGTGAAAAAGCAAAAATTATTTATGCAGAAATGCATGATAAACAGATTGTATATATATGGAAACTAAATCACATGCGATTTATAATAACATTGCAAGGTTTATAAAGTTATTTCGGACCAAGCTCGAAAACTTTTCATACGAATATAATAGTTAAAATTTATTAAATAATTTGACATATTTGATTAAATCACTTAACATAATACTTTTTCACATTTTAATTATCGATTGTATTTTAAAAGCATTTTTAAGTGAGTAGACACCATTTTTTTTCTTTTAGGTCCTTGAATTGTGAACAAGTAGTATCTTTTTTCTTCTTTTTGAACGAAACCAAAAGGTGACTATTTGTAAAGTGGTGGTAGTGAATAGGATCACTATAAAATAGCAAGGGGCTTGATCACTATATGGTAAGTAACTCGAATTATTTAAATAGATTTCGAATTTAAAATCTCATATATGTAGCTATTTTTGTTAGCAGATTCACTCACAATAATTAGATGCGTGACTCTGATTGGTTTCGAATTATTCAAAATGAAGTTTCATATACCAAATAAGTAAAAAAAAAATGCTAAAACCCATGATTCAACCTATATATGCGGCTTATACATTCATACTTTTGTCTTAAATTTAGGTTTGTGTAAACCCATACTTAACTGGTTTAACCTAATTAACCTAAAAAGATATTGACTTAAATAAGTTAACCAATTTAAAATTTATTTCTTTTGTATTTTTAAAACCCTAGCCCTCCAATTGACATAACCATCTCTATCTTCACGTCTTTTTCTATTTTCTCTCATCTGATTTAGTTCATGCGAAAGTCTTTATTTCCTTCTCTTTGGTGATTTAGCTCTTTTTTTCTGCGATTTAGTTTGTAGGAAATTGAGGTGAATCTAAATACCTAAATTGGGATACCATGCTTTTTGATCATAATCATATGGTGTTCATGTCACTTTATTGTCGAAATGTCAAGTTAGCACTTAATTAATGTCATTACCCACACATATTTGTCATTTGCTAAAAATTTTAGGTATCATTTTCAACATTATCTCTAGTTAATAAATTAAATCGTCTTAATAGAATGATTTTGATAGTTACTAATCACAAAAAGTATTCTTATAGTTTTTCTTGATTTTTAATAATAATAATAATAATAATAATAATAATAATAATAATAATAAAGAAAATATTCTCAAATAATATTCTTTCACGTCAAAATTGATTAAAAAAATGTTTTCTTAATAACAATACTTTTATTACAAGTGTTTTTTCCCCCAATTATTATTGGATATAAAAAGTATCATAAAACATATTTATCTTTTACAATATAATAAGAACATATATATGAGAATCTGCGCGCTTTTACATAACAATTTAAATTTGCAGAATAATAAGAAAAACTTACCTTTGAGAAGTGTTGCTTGTTCGCCATGGAAGTATATAATGTGGGAAAGACTGGAAGTCCACCATAACAAACAGCATACAAACTAACAGCTGTGGGGATTCCATTCCAATTAAGAAGATCTCTCTTTTCATGAAACCCAACTCCATCAATGGTTGCAACCCACAACACTGAAAGAATGATAACAAGAGAAGCAAAGATACCACTTGCAGATACATAAGAGAGGAAACTCATGTCATCCAACAAGACAGTGGGCAATATTATAATAGCAACCAATACCACAAACAATTGCTTCCCACTGATTATTCCTAAACCAAAGTTTGGGAAGAGATCATTCAAGTGATCACCCTCAATAATCAACAGTGTTGTTGAACAAAGGTAGAGCTCCAAGTACATTGACACCGACACTATTATTCTTCCAAATTTTCCAAATGCCTGTTCACCAATATCAGGGTAGGTTCTGATGTTAGGATTGTAATCCAAGCATCTTTTGATCAATATGCTTGAGTAAAATGCTACCATGGCTACAGCAAACAACAGAGTTATACGTAACCACCCTCCGGAAGCTAGGGCATATGGAACCGACAGCATCCCAACGCCTGTAAAAATTCGTAATTAGATACTTACATTTGATACGAGTTTAAATAATTCTATTAGTCCTTGTAGAGGTTTCAAATTTGTAATGTCGTATTTTCATTTTAAAAGTTATCAATCGAGTCTTTATACCAGTTTTAAATTTATAAATAAATCTATGTTAGCAGTAAACATTATGAAAATATTTTTATCTATCTCACATCAATAGTTGATATGCTTTGGTATATTTTTTAAATTAAATTATTTTGGAATGGCTATTTTATTAGAAATTTAAAACTAATTTATTAGACACTCATCTAAAAATTTTTAATATATAGAAATCTAATTACACATTGAATAAAATTATAGAAACTAATTGAATAATTTAACTGAAAATAAAAATTATATATTGACACTAAAAGAGTGAAAATGATTAACTATATATAGAGAGAGAGAATTCTAGCACTACTATATTACGGTATATTAGGGTAGTGACAAATATTAGGGTAGTAACAATGAATATATATATATATATATATATATATATATATATATATATAAATTAAAGTAATTTTTTTATATTTTTATAAATTAAAAAAGCATTGTTAAATAATAAAAGGAGTTATTTTATCTTTTATATATATATATATATATATATATATACACACACACTAGCCATAATAGAATGTAACAAACATAAACGAAAATCATGAAACTAGGATTAGGTTAGTTGTAGTGATGAGACCTGCTATTGCATTGAGTACATTAAAGCATGTGCGTGATAAAGATACATTGGCTGTAGTAGTAAGAAGTGAATGGGAGACTGCTATAAGATTACTATTCTCTTCTTTGGCATAGCCTTGCTCATCAGAGAGCAAAGGCACACTCAAAGAAGATGATGATGAACTATTTTCAATAACTTTTGTTGACATGGGAACAAAACGTGAAAAGTAGTATATGGTTACAAATGTAATGCTTCTTGATGGATATTTATAATAAATAGGGGATAAATTATTGATATTGGAAACCCACATTTCAGCTTTGTCTTTTCTTAGTTATTTTGCATAATTAAAAATTCAATTCGACTCATGCAATTTGAATTCTAACTTAAATTAATTTTTAAAATTTATAGTTATTCGATTTAATCCCAAAATTTAATATCATAATTCATGATATTGACCCTCCAATACTTTTTTTTTTCGATTAACGATACATTGAGTTAAAACATTAAATTATACTCACTACAAGAAATTCGCCCATTATCGTCGGATTTTAAATAGAAAATTGATGGTAAATACGATTACCATCAGAATTAGCGTCAGATACGAATTCGACGATAAAATACTCGACGCTAATATGTTAGCGTCGGATTTTCTAATCCAACGGTATTATCATGGGAACTAGTGTCGGATTAATCCCACGGTAATACCCAACAAAATTCGGCAATTTCATTCATTATTATCGTTGGATTTATCCCACGCAAAATACGACGGTAATTAATAAATTAAAAAAATTAAAAATAAATCTGATAAACGTTACCATCGGATGCTTCCCACAAAAAATCCGACGGTAAGGTGTAAAAATCCCCAAAAAAATATTTGAAAGCCAAAAAAATAAGAATTCACATATCTAAAAGACCTGCTTTACAATCATCCAAAATCCACCATAATTCAATTTCAAATAAAATTCACAGCAGTTCAAGTTTTGAAGGAATCCTCCTAATCAAAATAGAAAAATAGAGGAAAAGTAGACATAACAAAACTTCGAATTCAAATGATATAGGCAGGAGCACATACTTCCATGATTTCTGAATAAAATCTAGTAATCTACTTGCCACTTTAAAATGTAGTTCAGGCTACCCTTTAAAGTCAGATTTCAAGGTAATCCTTGATCCCCTGCCACACAATTTGCCATAATTTTCTTCCATATTGCCCCTAAACTCTTAACATCCATAAAATCTAATAACATAACATCTACTTTGCTCAATTGATTAAGGAATTTTGAAACCCTAAACAGGAACAATGACAGCTTCCAAAACAAAAGCAGCAAAGCTAGCAATGCTATGCAAGAAACAGGAACAATAACAACAATGTAAGAAACCAATACCAAGAGGAGATACAGAGGTAGCGGTGATGGCGAAACTCGAAGGAAAACGACGAGATTGACAAGAGAAGGAGGACCAGCACATCACCTCTGCGTGGCTTCAAAGGCATGGGGGTATTTTGGGTGGACCTAGGGCGGTTACGGTGATTGGGTGAGGGCGGACAGTCACAAGGTGGGTGCGACGAGGACGGCAGCAGGAACACAGCCAGTAGCGACTGCGACGGCAAGATGTGTTGACGTAAGAGAAAGGAGAGCGTGGCGGCAACAGTGGTGAGGCGGTGGCGTTGAAGGCAACAACGTGGAGGTGGTCACAACTTCAATGAGAGGGAGGGAGAGGGTAGGGTTCTGCCTTTCTTTTTGAGTGGAAAAATAATCCGACAGTAACAACATTAAAATTAAACGCAACGTTTAAATGTATCGAGTTACTGTCGGATTTTTCTTGGGATAAAATCCAACGGTAATGACTTCATAAGAAAAAAAAAATATTTTTCAATTACCATTGTATTAGAATTTGTACTTTTGCCCCAAAGTTTTTTCTATTTCAACATATATTCGTATTGTACACTCTCCTGTAACAAGTCAAATAGCAAGCACACTGTAAACCTTCCAAGACATCATGTTAACCATGAAATAGCATGAGTATTTTGATGATGTTCGAGTCCCACATCTTTAAGATCAAGGAGAAGTGAGGAGTTTATAAGACAAGACCCATTTATTTGACACCTTAAAATTTTGAGTTAGATATAATGTCTTTTCATCTTATATTCTCTCACTTTGGTTCTTCTCCAAAGAAATAATTTCTCTCATAAATTCAAAGTGATAGAAAAAAAAAGTAACATGAATAGTTATTATATTTCAGACAGCTCTTCAAGGAGACATCCCACCCAATTTGTACGTGGTCCTTTATCATGTGAATAATATTGCCAAATTATGCTTTATCTTCATTATTGCTTGGGTATGAAACTATGAAATATGAAACAATAATTATAGAACCAAGCAATTTTACCAATCAAGCTCAACCAAGTCTTTTTCACTCACGTGTTTTTCCTTCACTGGCTTCACGTCGCATTTCATCTTTTTTTTCTTTTCCTCATCCGTTATTCCTGCAACTTCTTCCGATGATGATGACGATGATAACGACGGTGACAACAATGATGAGAAGGATGACGACGATAATGAGAAGAAGGAGGTTGAGGTGGAGGAGGAGGACATGACAGAAAAGAAGATATGATAGTGGAGAAGAAGAAGAAGAAGGTGGATGATAAAGAAGAAGATGAGCAGATGACAGTGGTGAAGAAGAAGAGGAAGAGGAAGAGGAAGAAGAAGAGGAAGAGGAAGAAGAAGAAGAAGACGACGACTACGACGACAGTAGCGACGACAAGGAGGAGGGGCAGCAGCAACAAAGAAGAAGAAGAAGACTAAAATATTGATTTGTGTGTTTTGACATTGTAATTGTATGATGTGAATAAATATGAATCAATATAAATCAATATTGATTTTGGATCAATGTGTGTGTTGTTGAAGATCCAATTCACCTTTTATATATGAAAATTCGTTTCTCTTTCAATTCAAAATTCGTTTCTACTTTTATTCAAAATCCATTTCTATTTTCATGAAAATTCAATTCTGTTTTCATATATAAAAATCCGTTTCTGTTTTCATTCAAAATTCATTTCTGTTTTCATTCAAAATCCGTTTCTGTTTTGTAACCCAAAGTCACGCCTAGGCGTGAACAACGTCACCTTGGAGCTAAACAAGACCACGCTTAGGCGTGGGTGGATTTATCACCAAATTCGTTTCTGTTTTATATGAAAATCCGTTTCTGTTTTCGTGAAAATCCAATTCATTTTTAATTCAAAATCCGTTTCTGTTTTCATTCAAAATCCGTTTCTGTTTTTCTAGAATATCCAATTCAGTTTTTCATCAACAACAACAACGACACCAACAACACCAACAACATAAACAATGGAGGAAGAGGAAGAAGAAGAGGACAAAGAAGAGAAAGAAGAAGAGGACGAAGAAGAGAAAGAAGGAGAAAAAGACGACAGTGACAACAACAATGTTGGCGGCTGCAACGACGATGACGACGACAGCAACAAGAAGAAGGAGAAGGAGGTGTTGCAGAAGAAGAAGAAGAAGAAGAAGAAATTCGTGAATTATGAGGAGAGTGAATGCGCATATGGTGGTGAAAGTGGAGAAGAAATATTTGATTGAGTTTGGTTGGTTGAATTGCTTGGATGTGTAAATATGAAATATGAATGCATGACTCATGCTTAGTTAGTAGTTACTAAAGCAATCAAAGTCCGACAACATATCATAGTACGAAGCATATCTATTTAAGACATTTTGTGACATTTTGTCTCTAATCAAACATTTTCACTTGTGGCGAATATCCAACTGTATGTTACACTCATCAATTAAATTTATTCCAATTAGTGATGCATGCTTTGCGTGCTATAAAATATTTCTTTAAAAAAAAATTAAATTTCAGTCCCAGTATAGAAGTTAAAGAGGATATTTTTACTCTCGTATTATACCTTCAAAAATGTTTTCTCAATAATATTTTTTAAATATTTTTTATTTGCATGAATTATTGAATAGTTTTTTTTCTTATACTAAAATCCTTTCTTTAAAGGTTTAACAAGTCCAACTTCTCTCAAGTATGGACTTTTAGAAAGTTTATAGTATAAGAAATTTTTTATTCTATGAATTAATTTTTAATTAAATTAGGTCTATTCAATCCCAACTATAATATAATATTAGAGTCTATTGTATCCAATGTTATTGGATCACTATAAATGTGTCACGTTATTACAAGTCTACTTATATCTCGAAAGGATAATATATCTAGAGAATTTATCATGGTAAGACATTTATTACATTCTTATAGCTAGCTTTTAGAACGGGGTTACATTCTTTCAACTATAACATTTTATGAAGTTATTATATAGAGTAAATTATTATTTTTGTTCTCTATAAGCTGTTAACATTTTGAAATTATATTATCTTACCATCAAATAATGTTAAAAATTACTAACAGAATTATATATGTGTAGATGTTAGTTCATAATATTAAAATATTATAAATGATATATTAATTTTATTCATATACATTATTATTTTTTTTACTGTATAAATATAACGAAAAGACAAAAAAAAAAAAAAAACACAATACTTTCTTCTTCCTCACTAAAATCTTACTATTTTTGAGTTGTTAGACTCTGATAGTATATAAGGAATGAATTTTAGAAGCGGTTGCTTAATCAATTTCTCATATGAAAGAAAAGATTATTTGGACTTATACTAATAAAGTTAATAGTAGAATATGATTGATACAATTTTAAAAGTTAATAATATAATAAAACATTTTCAACAGTAACAAAGATAAACAATAAAGATATCTTTAGAACTTACACCAAATATTGGGTTCAGAAATAATAGTTTTCCCAGTTATATAAGGCGGTGTTTGGTAACCGAGATTGATGGACTGAGACTAAGTATTGTGTTTCGTTGACAGAGATTAGAATTAAAATTTTAGTATCTGTCCCCAAAATTTTAGTATTTTTAGTACTTTCAGAAAGTGGAGACTGAGAAGAATAAATTTTCTAGAGATTGATACTGCAACTTTAATAACTTTTTTTCAAATACCATCACTCAACATTAAAATTTTCAATATTAACATTTGTCACTTCTCCACCAATATAATTTAATCTCTATCTCTTGGCTCTTGTCTCTTAATATATTTTAAAACTAATACAACAACAAACTTAATTTATTAGTTTCTCACTCTTCGTCTTTCAATATCTGTTTTTATTTTTTTAAACGTAGCCTAATAGTACACCATGAAGGAAAATGTATTCAATTCCATCTCCTAGAGTAATTGAAATTTCTGTATAATATTTTCAGACATTAAAAAATTTAAAAGAGATATAATTCGTTCTCGATTTTTATTTATTTAAATGAGGAAGAGCATCTCAATTAGGCTTATTTAGAGTATCAATTTTGATACTTTTAAGTAATGAAATATTTTGAAATTGATATTTACGTACATTGGAATTAATCGATGAAATGAAACCGTATCACTTTCAACAAAATTAATAAAATGTTATTATCAATAAAAACGGTGATTTTTATAACCATTGGTATAACTGCCACAAAATGATTTTTATTTAGTGGCGGCTACACTTGTTGAAAATATACTAGTTTTTTATTGAACGACTTGTGTACTGTACTTCTCCACGGTGTACCTGTTGTATTACTGCATTACACTAGGGCTCCCTTTATTTTGTAATTAATTCGGAAAGTTACTTTTGGAAGAAAGTGGTCCAAGTTCCTTGCTTCAACATATCTTCCACCAAATCAGCCCAACTTTCAATACATATAATGCAACTAACTATATATATAGAAATCTTTATAATATGTAAGTTGTTTGTTATTGGAATGGTGCAAATTTTAATTATTGATATTTTTGAATAGGAGGCCTAACTAAGTTGTGATTTATAAAAAATATTTTGTTAATTCTAAAAATTAATATCATCAATTTTTAATTAATTATATTTGAGTGATATGAAATATTATTTTTAACATGTAAATTTTCTCTTATTATAATTTTATATAATTATTTACGTTTCTTTAATATATTTAAAAAAAAATATTTTTGCAACAAATTTTGTCTTGCAAAATTACACGAAAAATTCAAAATATACACTATTTTTTCTTCATTTTTACCATAAAAGTTATCTTAAAAGTGCTAAAAAAATTATATTGCTTTCAAATGTATTAAAAAAAGTTATTAGCATGTATAAATATATAGGTAAGTTTGTTCCTTTTTTTTTTTAAAACTTCATTTAGTTAAAATTCCAGCTGTTAAAATCGTCGCTAAATTCCCACAATTCTACATTTCTTGGCGGTTGCAACATGAATCGCCGCTAAATTCAAAAAATTCCTAAAACAGCTAAAAAATGTACTTATTTAGCAGCGATTGGATCCAAACTGCCGCTAAATCAAAAAACTTAGCAGCATATTATAAGAATTACCGCCAATCGTTATCGATTTAAACCGCCGCTAAACAACCGTGGGAATTGTTGTGGTGATCTAATTAAGAGTACTAAATTACTTGTGATTGTGAGTTGTGTGGAAGCTTAATCTCTATCTCACTCTTGCCTTATAAAGCATAGTTTTTGCGTCTAAGCTTTTATGATCTCTCTCTCTTTCGCTCTTGCCTCATAAAGAATGAGTTTTTACGTCTAAAATAATAAGACTACTCTTTGTTACTCCGTTTTGATTAAGATAAGAATTTGACGGTGCATTTATTCATGACTCAGATAAACAAGACATGGTGATAATAAATTGATAAAAAAAATACGTGGAAGACAATAAAAAGATTATTTTAAAATAATTTGTCTAAAATTATGTTATTTTATTTTTAAAAAATTTGTGTTTTTTTTTTCATTGTTGACCTATGTTATTTCAAATTAATTGACTTGATTAATTTTGGCTCTCCAAACCTTTTTCATATTTAATTGGAATTTGGATTTTAAAAAAAATAAAATTTGTATTATTTTTGTGTATTTTTTTTTGCAATATAAATGATAAATTTTTGTTCGCTTTCTATTAAATAGTTTTAATAAAATAATCAGAAAATATTAAAAATAATACATATAATATTTTTTGATTGTCTCTTTAGCTCTTTAGAGCACGCACGTTATTCAGATGATAAATGATAATAAGAAGCACTTATGCAACTGATGAGGCGATTTTCAGCCAGAAAGAATGTATTGTTAACTTACCTTAATTTGGTGTTTAGAACACTTTAGGGGATACTGCATGTCTGCATTTATGTGTTGCAATTGATTGGCATCATGAGGGAATATTTTTTCCTTTATTTCTCAGGTTGCTCAGGTTTTTGTCAGTTGTCATGGTGTATTGATGTGTACACATCAGCAAAGACAACTTTTTTTATAAAAATATAAAATACACATAAATTTACATGCTTGTAAACAAATCTCAATTACTCTTTTTTATGGGAGGATATTTGTCTCAATAATGCTTGACGAGAGCTGTTACATACGACGTCTTATTTGTTTATTTTTTTTTCTCTTAAATGAGGTTCAAATCTTATACCTTTATAACGGGGTAGGAGAAATGTCATATGACCTATGGTCACGTATGACGCTTTTGTTAATAATGTATTTTACTGAGAAAAAAAATTGCCTTTAATTAGCTACATCTTCTTTTTTTTTTTTTTTCTTTGTTCGGTATACTTTTATGCATTCTTTCTTTTATATTTTTCTTGCTTTTTTTCACACTTTCTTTTTTTTTTCTCCCTTCATACTCCTCCTCCACAAAAAATATATATATCATAGAGGGAAAAAAACACATAAAAAAATGTTTAACAATTATTTTTGGATAAAAAAATCAACAATAAAATATAATATTAAGTAATTTACATTTTTTTTTAAATGACTCACTTGCATAACTAGATTTTTGAAATAAATTTCAAATTTCATTTTTTTTATCTATCATTTCTCACTCCATCATAGCTAAAAAATAGAATAAACGCTCAAATTGCTCTAAAAAAATTTCAAATAAATTAATTTAACTTGATTCCTAACAATTTTTTATTCTTTCTAAAAATTCTCGAGAATTATTCTTGTCGCACAAATTCATCTTTTTGTTGTGTGAGAGGAGAAACAAAAATGATTATCACCAAAACTATTAATAATTATATTTGTTTTCACTTTATTTTTCTTTTAAATTTTATAAGAAAAAATAAGATAAACGAAATTTTTTATTATTTATTCTCAACTTATCACCGAATAAAATAAATGAATATTAATTTTTGTGTCTTATCTTATCTTATCTTTGGAAACAACAAAAATAGAGTCTAACCGATTGTTCCAAATTGCTCTTTCCTATAGCTTGTCTTAGTTGTTGTTAGGCGATCTCTCTATTTATATATACTCTTGTATTTCTCTATTCAAGAAAGAAGTTCTATTCACAAAATTAAATAGAATAATGTTACGGAATCAACGTTAGGGAGTCATTAGGGAGCTAATAATTAAGTTATCATTCAAAATTTATATGAGTTATCATCCGTAATTCATATATCCAAGATTAAGTTATCATCCAAAATTTATATGAATTATCATCCATAACTATGTGTTGGCTTCCTATTGATCATAATGTATTAACTTCCTAGTCTTTTTCAATTAAATAATATTGAGTCTTCTGTCTGCACATTCTCTACTTGTTACGTTGTCACATTTTTTTTTTGGGAACATGGGTTTGAACCAAGGAACCAAACCCGAGACCCGCCCAACCCAACAACCACACCCAACTCATACTCGAACACACACCCCTCCCGTATAACCAAAATCCCCAACCCCAAAAGACTCCCAAATACCCCAAACCTAAGAACCCTAGAAATAGAAACTGCTAATCTTACTCGAAACAAAACTGCAACACCTCAAATAATGATTTTTTTTTTACGGATAATAATGAATTTTTATTTTTGGTATTGGATAATAACTTGTCATAAGTTGGTGGCCCACTTTCATATACATACTTGGGTATGAGAGTACAATGGGCCCAAAAAGACTCAAAACCTACAGTTTTGAGAAGCAACATTCTAGTTACTAGTTAGAGTGAGCTGTTGAACAAAAAAAGCGAGTGAGATATACAGAAGTGCTGGTAACCAATAAGATTATAACAATAAAAAACTAATAACATTAACAAATTGAAGTTTGTATTTCACCTCCTCAAATTAAATTGGATATTATTTATTTCCTTTTATATCTGATGCCATCATTAAATTACACAAAATAGTATTATTTATTTCCTTCCATGATAGCATTAAATTACATACACCAAAAAATAATAATATATGAACTTGTCTATGATATATATATTTCAATTAAAAAAAATTCATTATATAATTCTATTGTATAATTAAAATATTATATAATATTATTAAAATTAAATATGTGCGTGGCTATGTAAATAAAAAAAAATGAAAGATTAGTATTTTGTAATTTGTAATATATAAAATGAAAAATAACGAAAATAAATTTTGAATATTATTATTCAATATTTTGATGTTATATATTTATATAAAATTATAGATATTATATTAATGAAATTATAGATGTTATATGTATAAAATTATGGATGTTATTTGTTTTTAAATATAGATATTTTACCAATTTTCATTAATCAATTCACATATCTAATAACAAGAGTAGTTATAATCTAAAGTTATTATTTTTCATTATTATTTTTAACATCTATGATTTCATGTAAAAAAAATTAAACAACAACTAAAAGTCATTTAGGAGAAAATGAAAAAAAAAAATGGATACACTTACTTCTACATAGTCGGTAATAAAAAAAAATTAAACACCAAATAAAAAAAATAACAAAAACAATTTGTAAATAAAAGACTTTGAATTAAAAATAAAAATAAAAAAGGGATTAAAAGACACCAACAGTAGATAAATAAGAAATATGCTGGATGATTTTTCTTCTTCAATTGATAAATAAGTGAGGTTTAACTTGAAAAAAGAATTAGACAAAAACAATTAAAAAAAACTTAGCATACTATCACATTTAATTATAATAAGTAAGAATAAATATTAAAATATGTTACACCTAGTAAATGCAATAATTAGTAGCAAACCATTAGTTACAAAACATTTTCCAACTACTTAATACTGCCTCATCCAATAACCCGAAGAAATTAATCCGTCTTTCATCATTTTCATATAAAAAAATAAGGATTATGTTAGACATATACCAAAATCAACAATTAAAATTAGTCATCGATATATAATTTATTTTTAATGTGTATTTATATTGCGTATTTTAATATATATTATACATAGAATAATTGAAAAAGTAAAAGCATGCCACAGTTTAAAAAAAAAAAACCGAAACACTAATTGAATAATATTAAATTGCAAAGCATATCACGTCCAAAAAAAATTTTGAAAAGCATCTCGTGATAAATATTTACTTTTTAGGTAAATGGCCAACGAACCAAAAATTATTCATTGAATTTCAAAGTAAATAGATATAACATGAGAGGTCAATACCAAAAAAAAAAATAATAATTACATAAGTGGCAGTGGTAAGTGATTTGGAGCGAGACGTATGCATGTGGGAATATGGTCACGTCAAATTTTTCTAAAAAAATATTTGATAAGGCATAAGAATAACATTCTATGTTTGACGAATTTAGAATATTTTTTCTCCAAAAAATATAATAAAAAGGTTAACAACATATTGGTAAATTTTTAGATCCCAACGAATTTGTCCTTCATCTATTAGGTGGATGAATATGATAAGAACCAACAATTAAAAACTACCATCAAGAAGAAAAGAATTAAAAAACATTAAAAAAAAAAAAATCTTGTCATGCATGATACAACTTCATTTCTCAAATTCAAACATATTACTTTAGACTCGTTTATCTTGTAATTAATATATGCTTTTTTTTTTAGCCAATAAAATTTTAATCAATATCATCCAGTAAATATTAGGTTGGTTATTAATTTCAAAAAGTAAAATTAATCAATCAAAATAATAATAATTAATCATTTAAAAATATTAAACTTGATATTTAAAATACTAAAAATGATCTTAAATTTGAGATACGAAATATGAATTGATGTTATACACAAAACTATTGATGATCACAAATAATTAATCCCGATAACAAAGCAATTGACAAGGATATATTAGATAGTACGGATCATATCTATTTAAAATATTTTGATATATGCATAATATTGAATTGATATAAATATTTACTTTAACCTTTTTTTACCATATTATCTGATATATTCAAATATTAAAAATTATTGATAGGTTTGTTGTGTCTTATTTTTTACATATACCTTATATAAAATCCAAACATAAAAAAATGTCATTCCTTTCTTCTATTAAAAGAAAAATAAAGTTGCTAAATATTTTGTAAATATTATATAATAATTTCTTTCAAATTTTTATTTCGATCCAATTTCAATGGTAAAATTTATAAATCTTATTTTTATTTCAGTTATTATCTTTTTTTAATTCTAATTATTTAAAATTTATATTTGAAATTAAAAAAATATTAATGGTAAAACTTCTTTCTAAATTTTTACCATCATTTATTTAAACCGAATTATCTTTTTCTTTTATTTTCTTAGAACCAAAATTTGAAATTTTCTCCCAAAATTCAATAGTAAAATTTACCTGTGGTCATCTACTATTTTCTTATATTTTATAATGGGAATTTCCACCTAAAAGTAATTGACAGATATATTCATTCCAAATTTTCAATTATATACTGTTACTTTATATGCCATTTGAAATTTAAAATTCTCTTAAAAGTAATTAATATTTATACCCAGAATAATTATATACTATTATATTTTATATCATTTAATTTTTTTTTATGTGTCAATTAAAGAGCTTTGTCAAAAATTTAATCATTTAATCATTTACTACTTTTTTTATTATACAGTGAGATTTTGACATGTCATTTCTAATCAAATATTTACCTGACAAATATTCAATTGTATGTCACACTCATCAATATTAGGTTTTATGTTTTCGGATTTTTTATTTTTTTAAATAAAAAAAATAGAATTTTTACCAAAATAGGTCCGCTGGGGATATTTACCAATTTAGGCATACCCCCGATATCTCAGGCTCTGCAACCCCGAGATA
>JASCZI010152034.1:2292-16274 GCA_036250425.1 Stylosanthes scabra | reverse complement strand
ATTCCACTTATATATATATATATATATATATATATATATATATATATATATATATGTGTGTGTGTGTGGGACGAATGTGTATATATATATGTGTGTGTGTGTGTTGGACGAATGTGAGGAGCACTTAATCATTAGGAAGACTTTAGGGAGAGATTAAGTGAGGAAACACAACATGAAAAAACATCATATCTAACTCAAAATCTTTAGGTGTCAATTAAATAAGATTCTCATTTTATAAACAACTCACTTCTTGTTGCTCTTATAGACGTGGGACTAACCTCAACAATATATATACTATCACATGAATTCATGAAGAATTCGTTAGTGAGCAGGGCAACATTTTCTTTTTTTTTTTTTTTTTTTTGAAGAATTCGTTAGTGACCAGGGCAACATTTTAAAACAAATTAGTTAATCTCGAATGCTTTTTAATTAAAATGCTAAAAAAGTTTCAAGACGTCAATGACGAATTTCAAAGTATTGAATTAGTTGAGGATGTATTTCATTTTTCAGTTTCTTTTTTTAAAAAAATATACAAACTCGTTAACGACAAATTGTATTTTTTTTTTCTAACCTCCCATATATTTCAAATTCACAAAAAACTCTCATATTTTACATGTTTGCATATATTTTTTTTCAATATGAAAGGATATACGTAGATTAATTCTTAAAAAAATTTCACTTTAGAAGCACACATATTTTACTTAACCAATATTTATTTTATAATAAAGAGAAAACTATTTTCATGTCAAATAATAATGGAGATTTTTTTTAAGAATTAATCTACGTGTATCACTGTATACATTCGTATACATTATTTATAACACTGAAAAATGTAATCATTAGCACAGAAAAATAAAATTTGTATACTGATATTTACATTTTTCTATATTAAAAATGGTGTGTATGGAGATGTACAATGATACATGTAGTATTACCATTTTTTCATTATTTTTATGCTATTTAATATCAAAATATCTTCTATTTTACATAAATAAATGACTTGATAGCATATAATTGGTTAATTTAGGTGTACACTTAGTATTACCCTTAAAAATTTACCCTTAAAAAAATTAACCAATGTCGTATTTATTCCTTCTATCTTTACATTCTGCATATCTCATTGTAATTAGGGATGTGCATGGATCAAATTTGATTTGCAAACGTGGTAAAAAAATCAAATCCGATACAAAAATTTATTGATCCTATCCGATCCATACTACCATCGGATCAAATCGGATCCAATCCACATAATAACAGATACGGATCGCGGATGTTATATGACAATCCGCGGATCCGATTCGTAGATCCGTAGATCCACATATTAATTAATAAATAATAAAATCAAATCGGACTTGGAGGCAAAAAATGCGAATCTCTTATCCAATCCGATGACATTTGTGCGGATTAGATCGAGATTTTTCTCAAATCCGACCCGACCCCGCACACCCTTAATTGTAAAATTCACTCTCATACATAGGTAAATACTTATCTAGAAAAATGTCATTTTATTTTTATTAATTTTTTAAAATAAATTTACATCATCCCTTCATTCTATTCACCTAAAAACCTCTTTATCATATAATTCTCCTTAACTTAGATGCAAAGATGCAATATGGTTCAGACAAAAAAAAAGGTTGATAGAATATGGCATCAGAGTACAAAATTATGAGTCAGTGATCAAGCATTCATTTCTGCTGCGCAGCAAGAATCTTCGGTCTCAAAAGGTGAGACCTTCCTATGAGATGGAGCATTTCTTAACTGCTCAATTATGTTTGGTTTGGTCTTCTCTACAAATTTCTTATCTGAATTTACAGAACCTTCTGCACCTATATTTTCATGGCTTTCTACCAATTTGGTCTTCCACTTTATGCCAACCGCCTTTGCCTGCTTGGAAAACAGAGCTTCGGAAATGGGCGAAGCACAGATTTCCTTGTAAGTATCATAATCAGCAGCACATGTATTGCCACCTTCCAAAACCTTTGCAAGAGGGTGCAAAACCGAGAATGGTCCGTCGCTTCTTTCTAACGTGTCCTTCAACAAAAGAAAGTCGGAAACTAGCTCTGGCTTGCTAAACTGAACAAATACCGCAGTTGCATCCAAGTGATAGACAGAAACCACAGAAGCCGGACCAAAGACTTTAGAGATACACACTCTTAGATCATTTGCCTTCAGCTGAGAAGGAAAACCCCAAATAATAACAATATTTTCGAACAAAATCTTCAGATATCGCCTCTTGGGGTTATTGCTTGGTGTAGATTCTGCAACCTTATCACCGGTATTTAGATCAATAATGTCCCCGTGTATCCAACTAAGATATAAATGGTTAACATACTCTTGTAGCTTCTCGTTGAGAGCTAGTTGCTGTGGAGAAGATTCTTGGTGTTTGTAATCAACTCCTAAATCTCTGCATATTTGGGCAAAGATGCAACCAGTCATAAAGGCATCGTATCCGGCCTCATGCTTGGCTCCGGGGTTCCAGCTCGACGATCTGAATATAAAATATACATTATGTTGGTATGAAAGATACATCTAAAGACATAGACAGCTTGGACAACAAGTGATATAAAATGCAACAGTGTTTTAAAAGTGCAGACTAAATAACAGACTAATTCATCCTCATTGAACACTTAACTATTCTGAAGATTGGCTCAGGCTATGGATATGTAGACAACAGAAAGTATGAACTGTCCAAAAACATGAGAAGGGGAATTTGTGTATTCAGATATACATAAACTGAGATTGCTGGAGTCAGCTATCAGAAAAGGAAGAAAAACAAAAGGAGGACAAAAAGGAAAAGATTTGGGTCAATCATGGAAATTGCAAAAAATTATGACTACAATCACATGAAAACTAGAAGAAGTTGTACATAAATTCCACTGTCTTTACTTTTATTTTTAGTTTTATGTTTTTAAGGTGATAAAACATAAACTCCATTTCATAGTGTGAGCCAATCAGTCAGTGATTTACTGCTCCATTGAATAGAAGAGAAAAATAACCTTATATTATGCAGATAACACCATCTTCTAAACCACTTAGACATTAATATTCATCATGTATAGAGATAATGCAGAAACAAACCTCAAATCATTAACTTCAACATTCACTTTCACATGTGTGGGTGAATCAAGATCACTGCTGTTGGAACCTACAGCAATTTGTGGACAAAACAATGAAAATGCAGAGGCCAGTGATTTTCTAGACCTTTTCATTCTTTCTTGGAGCACATGATTGTTGTTGAAGAGTATTTTGGTGTCAACAATGTGTGGGAAGTACTTGTTAATAGAGGTGACAAACTCTTCAGGAGTCCCTGGAAGGGGACCTATAAATTTGCTGTAGACATGAGCAATATCTGTATCAAGGAATAACATCATCTTCATATCTTGTAAAATTAAAAAGCAATATAAAAGCTAGCTAAGAATATAATTGATACCCAGGAAACAATTATGACCAACAATCAACTTCTTTTCCGCAGAAAGGAGATCAATAACATGGCGAAATCCCACAGCATTTTGTATCTTCTTCTCTTCTGCCTTGCGATTTTCATCTTTTACCTCCTTCTGCAAGAGATTTAGGAACATCTTTCATGAGGATTTAATGCAATGGTGTGGTGTCGGTTAGCTTTTACTCTACCTGCACCATTGTACATTAGCTCTATAGAGACGTGTTATCCTTAAATCGTTTAATTGAGATTAGCTTTGTTTCAAGAACATGTTTAGCCATCCAAAGATGCCAAGTTCTATGCTAATAAACGTGTTATCTTTCAACCGTTTAATTAAGGATTAAGTTTTGCTTAAAGAACATGTTTTAACTATCTAAAGATTCTAAAATAATACAGGCTCATTTCAAGGTTTCATTTTGTAGTAACCAAAAGTCAGCCAGTTAAAATGGCTATCGTCTTGAAAATGTGGAAAAAAGTAATTCACTTCCAAAAATTATTAGTGATTTAGAACACAAATCACAATTTTAAAAAGGTAAATAGAGGGGAAAATAAAAAGAAGACACTATCAAGATTTAATTGGTTTCTCAATTAATTGTAAGGCACTCAAATTTCAATAATATATTTACCAGAAGTAAGTTCAGTTCATCCTTTGAGTCTGTATAAACAACCATATGTTGTGAACCAGAATCCTTGCTATTCACACGTACATATGACAAATCATTAAAGTGTTTTCTGATGACCTGAAATTTTCAACATATAATCAAATAAATTCAGCTATTTTTTGTCACAAACTTCATAATGCTACAAATATCCTTAACCACAGGGAGTCAAGTGGTTACAATTAAGTGATTAATAAATAAATAAATTAGACAAAGAAGAAAAATAAAATAAAATAGAATACTTCAAGAGAAAATGTGAACATATCAACTAGGGGTATAAGATGAAATAACATTACCAACTGAATCAACTTTAGCTGACGAGACGTAAATCCACTAAGTTTAATAGCAGGATGCATCTTAAAGAAAATCACTTCAAATAGCTGTTTTGAGTCTTTCAAAGTTCCTGTAATTTGTTCTTCTTGACTTTGCTCCTGTAATAACCCATCACGCCATTTACTGAATTTGTTTTTCATTCGTTCAGTGAACAACATGTCTGCCATGCTGATCATTTGTATGTCTCTAACGTCTTTTAATTTACCAATTTCTGAATGCTCCCCTTTGTATGTAGAATTCAATCTCCTTACTGCTTCCCTTTCTTGCTCTCTGGATAAATAAGATATTCCTGACATTATCCAAGTGCGCGGAAATCTCAAACCACAGAAACTAAGTAGTGAAGGAATTATGCATGTAGAACGAATACATATTTCAAAATTTAATGACAAAGTTTTGGATGATCAACAAATCCAAAATTCCTTCGAGTTCGGTTAGAGGCTAAAGATCAAAATTCAAAAGCATTCAGCACCTTCAATGTCACAACTTTCTATAATTTCCTACAAACCTAATATTCATGTATCAAGAAGTGCATGTGAGACCATTTAAAGCTGAAAAGAGTATGCAACCAATCTAATCTACTGTGGCTGAATACTTTTCTGGTAGATATTAGCACACAGAACCCTTTACTCTATTAATTAGATAACCATTTATTAGCTTAATACAGGGCAATGAAATGAAAAGGGGAAGGGAGAAAAAAAGGGAAGGAAGAGAAAGAAACCTTCATGTATGCATGCATTGAAATCAAACTGGTATTTCGCCAAGAAATCCATTGAAGTAGTCTGGCAGAGAAATTCATAACATGGAGCCAGATCCTCAATCTCTTGACGTGGGAAAACATAGAAATTGTATCTGTCAAAGAACATTTGTCTAAATCAAACAGTAGTAGATAATTCACCATATGAACCAATAAAATAAAAGAGGGAAGGGGGTGAGAGAATAATTATTACCAAACTTTAGACTTTGTGCATTCAAACTTCAAAGTAGGAGTGAAAGGAAAGGGAAGGTAAGGCAAGGCATTAATTAAGAGGTTTCTTTATTCTTGGGAGTTTGGATTTGAAGGAGGGAAAAGATTTAAAAGGTTTCATTAGCAATCTACAACCCTCCATCACCCCTACATTTTAGATCCCCCAACACGGGGGGTTTTTAAGCTCCCAAACAAAGGGAAGGCAAACCTTTTATTCTCTTAAACACTCTCCTTTCCATAACTTTCTTTTCTCTTTAATTCCTTACCTTTCTTTTCCCTCTTAACTCCCAAACTAAGCCTTAGATAAGTCACAAGCAGAAAGAACAAAAATCATTAAGAAATGAAAAAATAAAAAGAAAACTACATAACCCGGTAAACTGTTTTGAATGCTCATAATTCTATATCAGTTACCAACATAGCAAATGGATGCCGTAACAAAGATGTGCCTCTTCTATTACGTAACTTGAAACATTATACAAATATATTTAGAATATCCATTCAAAGTTTCAAACTACCTCTTTGAATGAATTAGGTTAAGTTTCACTTGTTACAAAATGTCATAGATATCATATCAGGGTCTATCATATATATAGGGCCATGTTTTCATCTAACAAGTATCATATTGCAATGTTTTCAATTTTTACTTATCACTCCCACCCCATGAGTCCATGAACACAATCCCCATGTTGTCATTGAAATTCCCTTTGGGTTACTATCTACCATCAGATTTGTTTAAAGTGCGCCCCTTGACCCACCATGAATTTTATTTTGTTAATAATATATACTATTGGAAACTTAGGTATATGTATCTGACTATCAATTTCCCAAGCAATCTAAGTTCACATTCTACAAGTTTCATAAAAGATATTTAAACTTGACTAAATACATTGGATTAGCAATAAAGAAATTTGAAAAGAAACTGAGTAGCAAAGATTCCAAGAATCAATGTCATTAAAAAACAAATACAATAATTCGCAGCAATTACGGTAAACCAGCAAGGAATTATTCAGCACATGCAACTCATTCATAAAACTCAATTACCATCAAATTACTTTGTACGAGTTAAACTCTAAAGTGAGCTAAGAATTTGGAGCAAACTAAAGCCATTGACTTCAAATTCATCCCAAAAGTAGCTCAAGTTCATTGACGCTAAGGAACTCACTTATTTTTAAAGAAGAACTCCAACAAAATAAATGGAGCTTATCGTAAACCAGAGAAAGACAAACAAAATATCAAACAAAGACCCAAGCAGAAGGAAGTAGGGGTGTTCGCGGTGCGGTTTGGTTCGGTATTGAATCAAAAACTCATCCGATCCAAACGCTAATTTTATTTGCGGTGCGATTTTGATTGGATTGGATTTGTGGTTTTATAAATTTAAAAAAATTAGTTAAAAATACACAATAAATCTTAATATTAGAATATTAAATAATCAACAATAACATAATAAATCTTAATGGTATCTTAAAAAATCAACAATAACATAATAATAGAAGCAAAATTATAGATTGATTAAAATAAATAAATAGATAAATTTCATTTCAAATTTATAAAATGCTCACTAAATAATAATAATACATAATAAGATAAAAATGTATAATATTGAAGATATTCTAAGTAAAATTTTAAATTTAATAGTAAAATAGTACTATTATATCACATTATGCGGTTTGGATTGGATTGAATTGGTTTTGAGAAATAGATCCGAAATCCGATCCAATCCATGCGGTTTGTCAAATTCAAAATCCAATCAAATCCAAACTAGTATGATTTTAATCGGTTTTGGTTTGGATTGGATGTGCGGTTTAATTTGAATTGGTTTGGATTTGAACACCCCTACTCAACCGTGTACTCTGCTCCTAACATGTACTATATACCCTAATCCTCCACTGCCAATCCTACCCTGTCATTTCTACTCAACCAGACATTCCAAACTACATACAAACCAATAACCCACCTCTTCCGAACTTCTTCCCTCATTGGAGTTGTAACCCAACTCTCAAAATTCTCTTTCACATTATACAAACCAACATTTTTGCCAGAATTTCGCCAAGTCTAAGGACCTCGGATGAGTTTATCCATCAGGCTCAAACCTCAATACAGTTTATGCACCAAAAGAAAATACCAACTCGCACAAAAATTGAACATAAGGAGAAAACTATAAGGCCAAATAAGTGCAGGAAAGAAAAATGAGAAGGAATAACATACGGATAAGCGACGAAGGAGTGGTTGGAAGGGTCCCAACGGAAGGGGCAGACGCCGAATTGAACTACGGCGAACTTATGGGCGGAATCCCTGACCTTCAGGTAGCGGACGTCGGAGCGGTCGAACTCGAAGGACTCCCTCCAGGGTGCGCTGGTGACGCCGGTCATCTCAAGGTCGATGGCCACGAAGTCGGAGGCTCGGACATGGTCACGGAGCTCCGAAAGAGAAGCTTCGAAGTTTTTGGTTGTTACCGTCTTCAGTGGGAACGGCGATTGCGAGGGCGTGGCGGCGGCGGTAGTTAGGGCACGTGAAAGCACACGTGAAAGTGAGAGTGAGAGTGCGAATTTCCTTGGTGATGCGTTCATTGTGTGGGAATGATGCATTTTCCGTCGACAGGGTTTAGAGGAGGGTTGGCTTTTGCTGTGTATTCAATGGTGTCATAGAAATTAGAAGGAATAATTTACCTGTAATTTCATCTAATTTTCATCTGGGTCTTTATATATATTTTTTTCAAAATTAAGTCTCTGTATAATATTTAAATTTTTAATTAAATTTTTATTATGATAAAAAAATTAACTTTAACATAATATTTTACTATAAAAAAAATATTCTGCTACACAAATTCTCAATAAAAAAATTTATATAGTAAAATATTTTATTAAATTTAGTTTTTTTTTTTAGATTTAATTAAAAAATAACAATTTTATTTGTACATCAAATTCATCCATTAAAATCAATTATCAGTGTATAATATATATTAAAATATAAAATACATATTAAAATAAGTTAAACTACACATGTATTTTATATTTCAATAGATATTATATATAGTAACTGATTTTGGTAGCTAATTTTAGTGTGCACCTAGAAAAATATATTTAAAAAATTAAATATAATATAGAAATCTAATTAAAAAATAATAATCAATTTAAAATTTTGTTAAAATTATAAAAACCAATATAGTAATTTAACCAAATTAAAATTGCTTTTGAATAAATCCCTAATCACTATTCACTAATAATTAATGAATAATCCATTAGTGTTCCAACTATATAAATACTAAAGGTGTCAAACAAGCGGGCGGGCTAAATTCGAGTCAGTCCGTCTCGAGCGATGAGCCAAAATCTTAAAAATGAGTTGGCCGGTATTTTAAACGAGTCAAAGAAGTATCAACTCGACTTGACTCGTCCGCGTTGACGAGTTACACAAGCCGACCCATTTAACTCATTTTTATTTTATTTTTATTAAAATATAAATTTATTATATAATTTTCATCTTTTTTTCCATGCAAAATAAAAAATATTTATCATATATTAATATATTTTTGTATTAAGTTATATAAAATTTGAAAAAAATAATAAGAAAATAAAATTTATGTAAATTTATGTACTAAAATAAACTTTATATATTAAAAAATAGGAAAGAAAGAAAATAAAGTGAAAAAGAAAAATGTGCTCAGATAAAAAAAAAAACATAATTAGTTAAAGAAGGAAAATGTGAAAAAGAAAATTCATGAGAAGAAAAAAAAAAAAGTAGTTAGACCAACTAAAAGATGTGTCAAAAATAGAGTATTTCTCTAATAGAAAATCGATAATTACTTAATTAGTGCTTCTTGAAAATGGTCAATTGGATGAGGCTAAACGGCTAATAAGCTTGGTAATATACTCAATAGGGGTGCGCCGGCTTTTGGCCCTACCTGACTGTTCTAATTTAATCGGCATAAAACTCGCTTCGTGAGTAGTTAAAGCTTACGGTATCCATCCTATCCCAATTAGCTCCTATCATTTTTAAAATCTAAGTAAAGAAAATTATATTTCAAAATTTTATATATACAATAAATATACACAACCAAATATTTTAACCAATCAAATCTAATCAAAATTTTATATATACAATAAATATACGCGCGCCTTTTTGTTTAATATTGTTACTATCGTCTTTCTTCTTCTTAGCTTCAACCCACGCATTTTTTCTTCGTTCTTTCCCTTTTCTTCTTTTTTCTTTTCTCACTATCCTCCTCCTTCTTCGTCGATTTTTTTCTGCTCATACTTCTTCCTTTTTTTTTCATTTGATTATTTAATCTACAATGAAAAAGTATAGTTCTAATCAAATAATTCCAACAGAAGAAGAAAAAGGAGACCACAATGACGACAGCGACAAGGAAGAAGAGGAAGATGACAGCAGCAGCTGCGACGACAACAATAAAGGAGGAGGAGGAGGAGAAAGGGAAAAGGAAGGAAAGGGGAAGGAAAATCAGAAGCAGAATCAACATAATATAGAGAGCAAGAAGGAGGAGGAGGAGGAGGAGGAGGAGGAGGAGGAGGAGGAGGAAGAGAAAGGGAAAGGAAAGGGGAAGGAGAAGCAGAAGCAGAAGCAACAGAATGCAGAGAGCAAGAAGAAGAAGGAGGAGGAGGAAGAAGAAGAAGAAGAAAAAGAAAAGAAAATTCGTTTCTGTTTTTCATGAAAGTCCGTTTCTATTTTCGTGAAAATCCAATTCAGTTTTTATATGAAAAATCGTTTATGTTTTTCTTCAAAATTTCTTTCTATTTTTCATGAAAATATGTTTCTGCTTTTTCATGAAAATCCAATTTATGAAGAAAAAGAACATCATCAACAGTAACAACAACAACAACCTAACAGTAGAAGAAGAAGAAGAAGAAGAAGAAGAAGAAGAAGAAGAAGGTGGCGACAGCAACGATGGCGGCGGCAGCGACGACGACAACGACGGCGGTAACAACGATGGTGACGCAGTAGCAAGAAGAAGAAGGAAGAAGATATGGAGGAGGAGTTGCAGAAAAATTAAAAAGATGAAGTTGCGTGTGTTTTCACGGTTTTCAAATTTTTGGTGAGTGGGAATTGCGCGTATAACAAATACGCCAGGTGAGAGTAGGAAAAAATCACTTGGTTCAATTTGGTTGGGATAAATACTTAAATGTGTAGTGAAATTGTTATATATAATCATAATTACATCAAAATATAAATTAAACTAAAAATAAGAGATATATAGCATTGAGTAATATTTAAAAAAAAATCTAATTAATCACTAAACAAATTAAAATTATTAATACAACAATTATTAAAAATATATGCAAAATATAATTCACATATATTTAATATTTTTTCTACACATATATGGGAGTGGATAGGAACGGGTTATACCCGACCCAAGCTCACATCACACCGCATATATTTAATTCTATACATATCTCTTATTTTTTTTATTTTCTCTAATTCTCTCCATGTTGATATTCTCTTGATATTATAATCCTGCGTTGCATAGATAGGGAGTACAATACCGGTCGGGTACGAAATACGAAAAATTTAGAAAAGTAAGGATAAGGGTAAATGATCATGTTAGTTATAACGTTGAGTTTTCGTACAATTTTTAATGGTAAAACTTTATTAAGTTCAATTAAAATTTTTTAGACTGAAATAGGACATTTTAAACGTTAATAGTTAAAATAGAATTTGATCCAAACTTTAGAAACCAAAATAATACTGAGTCTAATGCTTTCTCAAACATATTTTTCACGTATTCACGTGTACCCAATACAGGTACTTTGACAAAATTGTCGTGCCGGTGCAACAGAGAGTTATAATCTTATCAAACAATAAAACATTTATTCATTGAAAATCATAGTAAGCTTTTAATTTGTAGTGAAGACATTCACATTTGATAGAGCACAAACACTTAGAGCCACTACCATTGATTTAAATGCAATAGAGCTAGGAAATCGTCCATTGTCCTTCCTTAGAAAGAGGCCTTCATACAAAGGCAAATTGATGAGAATCAACACCCCACTTAATAAAACTTGTAATGGCAATGTCACAAAAATTCCAAGACCTCCTTTCAATAAGGCACCAAGAAGACAAAGCAAATTGAGCAATGCTAGTGTTGCAAGAAGAGTGAGCATTGGGGAAGAGTTTCCAAAGTCCATTATCTCCTTCTCATATCTTTGAGAAACATTTTCTTCTGCCACCTTGGCTGAGATTACAAAGGCTGAACTGGAAAACCCTAGAGACTTGAAGATGGTGTCAACAAAGGCAAATAAGTATGAGCTTGTTCTCTTGTAAAGCCACATCCTTAGGTCATTCCAGTAACCTTTTATTGTGCCTTCTGACCACAAGAATTCCAACAAGCATTGAGTATTTTCACCAAGTGTCACATATGCAAATGGTATGAACCATGGGCTTGACATCTAATTATCCAAAAAAACAAACAACATTTAGCTAGGAAGTACATCTTTGCTTGAAATTTGGATAAAAAATAAATAAATAAAAGCTAGTCCCAGTGATGTGTTTGGTAAAGCATATATACAAGGTTAGATTATCGTGCATTATCAATATAGAATTAAAGAGTTTTATAAAAACACTCAGTTATATATTGCCATTTCGGCAAAAACAAATACTTTTCAAATAAACTCAATATTTAAATATAATTAAACTCTTAATAACACTATTAAATTTGTCGACAAAATTAATTAGATTTTTTGGGAGTAATTTTAAGATATAGAGATATTTTTTGTAAATAAAAAAAAAATATATTTCATCAGATGACTTTAAATGTTGAAAATATAATAGTCACAACAAAATGTTGAAAATATAATATACAGCACAATTCCTAGTAACTCCTCTTAGAAACTTCTCCTTAAAACTTTAAATATGAGATAACATAAGAATAATTTGCATCTTCAACCTAATTTATATAGAGCAGATGTAGATCACATATATGAGTTAAAGTATGAAGTTGTTTTGTTTTTTTTTCTTATTTTTTTTTTTTTTTGTACATAGGGAATTTTAAATTCAGTTAATAGGAAAATGAGAATTCTAGCAGAACAATCTACACCAACTAACCTCAATTGAAATCATAATTAAATAAAACTTTAATCGCAAAATGTCTATAAAAGAGTATGATAGATGGTGGTACCCGTGGAAACAGGGGAATGCCTTTGAGGAGACAAAGTGAAGGGAAAATTGAGTAATAAAGAGTTGGCCAGCAATTCAAGACCCAAAGATTATAAAAGCAATATGTCATTTGAAGTCCTGGGCTGATTAATCCATAAGCACACCATGCAGCACTGTACTTAGACAGCAGAATTTGAAACCCTCCTTCCGACCATCTCTTATGTTGAACTAATGATTCTGCCAATGTGGTTGGAGATAATCCCAAGAAAGCTTTCCTTTTTGGATTATAGAACACTGATTTCCACCCTCGGCATTGTATAGCTAAACCAGTTATAACATCCTCCACCGAACACCCATATAGTAGTCCCATCTATGCAATCATGTATCATCATCATAAGCTAAATTATATAGTACTATACAACTGTTATTATTAGATTGAATTACACTGAGAGGAATGTCGGAGCACGAACAATTTTAATTTATTTTTATTATTACTTTTTATCAATAACTCCCACCACTTTTAATTAGTAGTTCTATATCATACTTTAATTAATACTTTAATTTTAAATATTGATGACTAACTATTGATGAAAAATAAATTCTGTTGCCCTCTAGTATTTTTCGATGCTTAGTATATTTATATCTATAGTTTATAAAAATATGACATTAACTTCTTTTATAAATATAATTATTTACTATTAGAAAAAATTTAGAAACTATAATTAAGTAATTATAGATAATTATAACTTATTTTTTTTAGTTTTTTCTAATGTATTTGTTTTCTTATTTTATATTCCTTAATGTTGTTGAAATAAATAAAAAATTTAAATGTTATATATATATAATTCTAAATATATTATATGTATAAAATTATGAATATTAAATTAAATAAAATAACTTGTGTATTGTCTTTAAACTTTACTCTTGTTATTATAGATATGAAAAATTAAAATATGCATATGTAATCACTTAAGGGTTCACTATCCACGTATTCATTTAATAGACACCAAATTGACATTCGTATAAAATACGGTTATTGATGTATTAACTATTTTTTATTTTTATAGTCCGCCTATAATAATCGTATTTTTATATGGGTGTAAGGCTAATGTCTGATAAAAAGGTGTATGAATAGTATTATTCATGAATTACCAAAAATGCCAATGTATCCCTAAATTTTAGAGACACTTAAAAAACAAGAAGAAGAAAAAAATCAAAATTTAAAAGGTTTGTGAAAGAAAAGAACCTCTTTTCCCCATAGTGTGTTTTCCTCATAGGTGCAACTTAACAGAGGCTTTGACTTTTCTTCCAATAGATACAAGCTTGTTTCTCTGATCAATTGGTCATTGTTTATGTCTTCATCATCACTCTTCCAATGGTTCAAGCATTCTTGGTCATTAAACTTTTTCCCACACAGTGCATCCCTTTTGTGAAAGCAGCCTGTTCCAATGTACATAGGTCCTCCAAATCCATCCATGCC
>JASCZI010152032.1:0-22280 GCA_036250425.1 Stylosanthes scabra | reverse complement strand
AAAAAAAAAAAACACACTAAAAGCTTCCTAGCTTCTTTCTCTATGCGGCTTCAACAATAATCTTGGGGAAGTTGATTCAATGATTTGAATATGAAAGCTTACGATAATGCATGGATTGGGATTGAGATTGAGATGGCGCTTTCTTTCATTTCCTCCTTTTAATCTTGGCCACTCAATTTCTCGTGACGGTGCGTAAGTGGCATTGTCAACTATCACAACATTATATATCATGTTTCCAATTTTGTGTTATAAAAATCTATCACATGATTTCCTTAGTTTTGCTATGATTGAATTGCATTCAATTGAATTTCCATATTATCCTATGATTCTATCATCATTTCTTTATAACGTTTTCATCCATCGCATGCGACACTTCGGATTAATTAATTAATTAATTAATACTAAATATGGACTTCTTTCTTATCATTACATTTAATTGAGGTAGATTAATAAATTAGTATAGGGCAAAAGTAAGGGCGAGCGTGGTGCAGTTATTTATTAAACTGAATTGAAGCTGATCCAAATTATTTTAAATGGTTTGAAAATTGAACTAAACTGTTTTTTCAAATAGCAAACTCATTTAAAATCAGTTTATAATATAGTGCACCAATTTTAGTCAATTTATAAAAATAAAACCAATTTTAGATTAAAAAAATAATTTAAATTGGTTTTTACATTAAAACAAGTTTTTACATATATAAAATCAATTTTTCATATATAAATCAGTTTTATCATATAAAAAATCACTATATCTCTCCTCCTCTCTCTCTCATATTCTCTCTCTCCATCTCTCTTCTATGATCTATCTCCTTCTTTTGTGTGTTCTTTTCTATTCAAATAATGTTTCTTCTTCCAAAGAAATATGTGAATCTACAGTTGTTGAAAAACTTTTTCCTACATTAAGAAAAAATAATTACCTCAATATTAGTAGAAAAAATAACAATTAGTAACACTAAAAACAATGAGAAAAAGAGATATCATATTAACTTTTTTCAGCTTTTTCAAGTCCTTCAAAATCTTCAACTAGTCCCAAACGATCATCCATTACCCAATCTTGAGAGCATACGAGAACTTCCACCATATGTGGTGTCAAGGAGCTTCGATAAGAGTCAATGATCCTTTCACCGATACTAAACGCACTTTTAGAAGCAATTGTAGAAACGGATATGGCTAGAACTTCCCGAGCCATGCGTGCAAGAATAGGGAATTAGGTTGAATTTCCCTTCCACCAACCCAAAATATCAAACTCTGCTGACTTACTCTTAGGCTCACAATCTTCTTTCAGATATCTGTCAAGTTCGGATTTAGCATCCGAATTGCGTCCATTTGATTGCAAATAAATATTAAGGATATCATCTTCATCCTCTTCATTGATCATTGCATCTTGATTACTTTGGGACTCATCCTCTTTGCCTTGGTAGTGATTATAAAGAGAGTTCAAACAAGTAAGCAATTTTGACTTGAGTTCTCTTCCTTTTCTACACCAAAGGACTCATCCAAAATCCAATTTACAAATCCAACTTATGACATGGATCAAGTACAATTGCAACTAACAACAACATATTAATTGCACTTGGGTTCCCCAATACTTATCATATTTCCTTTGCATCTTGGACGCCCTCAATCTTATGCTCAAATCAGGATCTTCACAATGCAACTTGATTTTCCTTCCGATACTAAAGACTTCTTTCATGTATTTATTACTAGTAACATACAAACTCGTAGACATGCGCAATGTAACATCATAAAATATCTTTAGGAATGGGAGAATTGGTTCCACATGAGCCCAATCATTATCCGTCGACAAACCTTGATATTTGTTCAATTTATTTTTATACTTATCATCTTGTGACTTTAGCAACTCAAATGCCGCTCGAAGCTTTAATCCTACCTCCTACATTAAATAGGTTGAATTCCACCGAATTTCAACATCCAAGCAAATCGAGCATTTATAGTTGATGTTTTCTCGCTCAATGTACGCTTTGAAGCTTTCACCTTTGATAATGGATGATTTGACATATTTCAAAGCATTGCGAATTCTCGTAACCGAGTCACCAATTTCCTTTAAACCATCCTTCGCTATCAAATTTAATATATGCGCACAGCAGCGCATGTGAAGGTAATCCCCCTTTAAACTAGAGTATTCTGTGCACTTATTAATCTCTTTTTCAAGTATAGAATGACACCATCATTTGAAGTTGCGTTGTCAATTGTGACAGTAAAAACTTGATGTAATTTCCAATCATCTAAACAATCTTTAATAGCTTTACCAAGAACTTCTCTTGAATGGTCTTCAACTGGACAAAAGTTCAATATCATCTTCTGTAACTTCCAATCATTGTCATTAAAGTGTGCCGTTAAACACATATAAGTCAAATTTTGAGTCGACATCCAAGTGTCAGTTGTAAGGCACACTTTTTCACAATGATGATAAATATATTTTTGTAACTTCACTTTATCTGTATCATAAAGAGAAAGTATATCACGAGCCAATGTAAAACGTGAAGGGATTTTAAACTTGGGTTGCATGCTAAGTAAGAGCCTCTAAAACACATTTCTTTCTACGAATCTAAAAGGTAGCTCTTCAGTAGTAAACATCTCGGTGAGGATACTACGAGTTACTTCTGGGTCAAACTTGGTAACACATACTGTGCAGGAACTCATAGTATCCTCACTGAGATGTTTTCTACTGAAGAGCTACCTTTTAGATTTGTAGAAAGAAATGTGTTTCAGAGGCTCTTACTTAGCATGCAACCCAAGTTTAAAATCCCTTCATGTTTTGCATTGGCTCGTGATATACTTTCTCTTTATGATATAGATACAGATAAAGTGAAGTTACAAAAATATCTTTATCATCATTGTGAAAAAGTGTGCCTTACAATTGACACTTGGACATCGACTCAAAATTTGACTTATATGTGTTTAACGGCATACTTTATTGACAATGATTGGAAGTTACAGAAGAGGATATTGAACTTTTGTCCAGTTGAAGGCCATTCAGGAGAAGTTCTCGGTAAAGTTATTGAAGGTTATTTAGATGGTTGGAAATTACATTAAGTTTTTACTGTCACAGTTGACAACGCAACTTCAAATGATGGTGCAATTCTATACTTGAAAAAGAGATTAAGTGCACAGAATATTATAGTTTTAAAGGGGGATTACCTTCACACATGCTGTTATGCGCATATATTAAATTTGATAGTGAATGATGGGTTGAAGGAGATTAGTGACTCGATTATGAGAATTCGCAATGCTGTGAAATATGTCAAGTCATCCACTATCAGAGGTGAAAGCTTCAAAGCATATAAGGCTCGATTTCCTTGGATGTTGAAACTCGGTAGAATTCAACCTATTTAATGTTGTAGGTAGCATTGAAGCTTCGAGCGGCATTTGAGTTGCTAGAGTTACAAGATAATTAGTATAAAAATGAATTCAACAAATCTCATGGTTTGCCAACGAATAATGATTGGGCTTATGTGGAATCAATTCTCCCATTCCTAAAAATATTGTATCATGCTACATTGTGCATTTCTGGGAGTTTGTATGTTACTAGTGGTAATTACATGAAAGAAGTCTTTAGTATCGGAAGGAAAATCAAGTTGCATTGTGAAGATCATGATTTGAGCATAAGATTGAGATCGTCCAAGATGCAAAGGAAATATGATAAGTATTGGGGAACCCCAAGTACAATTAATATGTTGTTGTTAATTGCAATTGTACTTGATCCATGTCACAAGTTGGATTTTTTAAATTGAATTTTGGATGAGTCCTTTGGTGTAGAAAAGGGAGGAGAACTCAATTCAAAATTGCTTACTTTTTTTAACTCTCTTTATAATCACTACCAAGGCAAAGAGGATGAGTCTCAAAGTAATCAAGATGCAATGATCAATAAAGAGGATGAAGATGATATCCTTAATATTTAGTTGCAATCAACAGGACACAATTCGGATGCTAAATCCGAACTTGACAGATATTTGAAAGAAGATTGTGAGCCTAAAAGTAATTTAGTGAACTCACGGTCGAGTCGCTTTTCCACACCACACATCTAGTGATGTATCTCCTACGCCATTATGTGCTAATCATCCCCCAAGCCTATGAAGTGTCGTCGTCCCGAGGTACGGGGCTCCCGGTTTTCTAAATTATCCGTTTGGTTGAGGTTCTCCATAGAACGAGTAATGCTAGTCTCATGCCCATCCTCCATATACCGACCTCCAGTGTTCCGGGGTTGGTTAGGTGTTTTCATGGGACATTCGTTCCACCAGTTTTCAGAGGGGGATTGGTGTTCAGAGGTTCTTGTTGGTGATCAGCCATAGCTAGCGCACTGTGGATATCCCTACAGACGGCACCAATGTTCGGAAGTTACCGGGGTTCTAAACCTAATGAGTTACGAGGATACTCGTAAGTGCTTGTGACTAAACCGGGCTGAGAATTTCTAAGCTACTTGGGCCCTAAGATACGGAGGTACTGCGCTACTGGGTTCCACGTGTATGGTCGCGACTGAGCTACTAGTGAGTTGACCCAAGGTACATGGCTCCGAAGTTACGAAGGCCACTTGCCGGAATCCAAGCAGAGCTTCGTCGGAGGAGTGATTGGGAGACGCCGAGAGGGCCACCTGAAATGACACTCTGACGCTCAACGTCAGCAGAGTATTAGAGGATATGGAGTTGAAAATAAACTTAGCTTACCCTTTGATGACATCTCCCTTTTATGCTGTGGTTTTGGGCCATTGGCACTAAGATGGAGTTATTGTCAATAATGTGTGCATTGATGCTTGATGAGTTATCATTGTGCATTAATGGAGAGATTCCATAACTGCTGCCCTTTGGCTTTTAGGCTTTTAGAGAGCTTTGATAAAGGAAATCCAATGTGGAATGATCCTTTTAGTTACAGAGGTTGACTATAGTTTTGACTTTCCCTCATATTAGGCTTAGGTCTATTTTAGGCCCATAGTGCAATACAGCATAAGTGTTTGGACCTCAAAGATATTAGGCTACAGATTCTGGGCTTAGGGATTGATAAACCCCATTTTGATGGGTTATTTCATATCATTAATTGACTAATTATTGACCTTTCACCACTTAAATACTAGCAAAATATTCTTGCTTGCGTTTAGTCGTTCCTTAGGGCTATAAATGTAATTATCTGCTATTTTGGAAAATTTTTACCCAGTTTTAATTGTTTCTCGTTCCGCACGATGCCTTGATGTGTGTGCTCAAGTCTTTCAGGATTTAACAGGCGGAGTTCGGAGCAGAAGTGGTGGAAATAGCGAAAGGAACGAAGAGATCGCAACAAAACCTAGAAGGTCATTGCTGGAGCCGATGCGTACGCACCACAAGGAGCCATGCATACGAATTTAGCCTTGGGAGGCACGCTCAATTGGCGGTTTCGACACCTATGCGTACGCATCAGAAGCATCTATGCGTACGCATAGGTCGTTTCCAGTATCTATAAATAGAGGAGCCATTCACCATTTCAAGAGAGCCCACTTCCATATTTGTAGTTTAGTTTCTAGGGTTCCATTTTAGGTTTTTGTCCATTTCACTAGCCAAACATTTATTGCTTTATTTATTTCCTGTTTATTTTACTGTTACTCTGCCATATTTTAGTTTTAATCAATTTACTTTACCGTTACTCTGCCGATTTTAAACTTCCGTTTTTACCATTTTACTGCCGTTACTCTGTCCGTTTATTTTGCTACACTTTACGATTTTTACCTGCCCTTATGCTGTTCGTTGTATTTCCTGCAATTATGATATCCGTCAGTAGCGAGTAGTTTCCCATAGTGTCTCGGCTGTGGGTTGAAATGTGCAAATGACCTTAGTTGCCGATCTCTATAGGCCTGATGGAGAGGAACAGCGTTAAGTCCACTACCGCTATTCGTACGCCACTGCCAACAAGGGTGAGGGCCTCGCGACACGGACTCAATTTGGTGCCTTGAAGCATGAGTGTGATCATGGTGACAACTGGACTCACCGAGTTCTTTCAACCTCAAGATGTTGACCGCAGACTCCCGCCATGCGTGCACCGCTGTTGAGGATACGCGGACAAGTATTAATTTCTCCACCCTGTGGTGGTTTGTTCCTTCTAGGTGACAGCTCATCCAACTTGGGATTGACAATGATCATAGGGATGCATCGTATTTCAATCCATAGCCGGGCACTCTTTTACCGTTACTGTCTTTACTCTGCTTTACTTTCACTCTGCTCTTAAATCAACTGCCACCAACCCCCAATCAAAAATAAGCTACCTGTTTCCGCTTCATAGGGAAGAACGACCTGAGTCTCATACTCGGTATTTTTAACTTGGTTGCACCTAGGTATTTTTTAAACTGTGACACGACGCGAGGGATAAGGTTTTTTTATACAACGACAGTCCCCGTCCCGAGTGTCCGTCACGTTTTTGGTGTCGTCGCCGGGAAGCGGAAATGTTGTTTGTTTTTGATTGATTGTGAATACGTAAATACTGTAAATATGATAATCGCTTAATTTTCTGTCATAGTTTAGTTTTCTTTTTGTTTTCATTATGTATTGTTATTTGAATGCTGAGGTCGCATTCGGATCCTGGCTCGCTTTTGTTTGATCCTGAATTCGAACGAACTTTACGCCGAACAAGGCAAGCCAGGCGCCGAGCCAAACTAGCAAGACTGGCATTAGATAACAATCCTTTTAACTTCTCTGAATCTGATTCCGACTCTGATACACAATCTAGCTTTTCTATTTCAGGTGCCATTACCATGGGAGACAGACTGACTCTCAAGCAAATCTGAATAAGACGCCAGAAGAAGCATGTGAGATGATAGAAACAATGGCCGACGCCAACCAACACTTTAGCACTAGAGCAAAGAGTAAGGGCGTGTATGAGGTTGCGCCATCTGAATCCACACTGCTGGCTAAGTCTTTGGCATATATTGTTGCCATGATTAAAGAGATAAAGGAAGGGCAGCAAGTCACCTCAGCTCTCTTGAAGCAGAATCCTGATAACTCGCACTTGAAACCCGCTAAACACGATGGGATCTGCTCTTGCGACTCCCATTATACCGATGAGTGCCCGCAACTTCAAGAGGATAACACGGTGGCTGCCACACAGGACTTCTTTAAAGCCACTGCAAACCCCCCATACAATAGACAGTATCGCGCCCAAGGATGGTGATAATCAGCCTAGTCGCTGGAATCCACCCCAACAGCAGCAAGGCCAGTCGCGACAGCCCTACACTTTTAGTCAGCCCCAGAATAATCAAAATGTCTAATATCAACCTCCGCACAACCGTCAGCCATCTCCTCCAATCAACAATCCTCCGCTGAATTATGATGAAGTTGTTCGTACCTATCAAAGGGAGAACCAATAGATTAGGGAAACACAGAAAAGAACGGCAGCTCAGCTGGCCCAAGTGATGGAAATGTTGCAAGGAATTACTAACTAACCTGCTCAAGTCCAACTACCTGTCCCAAGTCCACTCCCATCACAGCCCCTACAAAATCCAAAAGGAGGCATAAATGCATTCCAAAACAAAGAGAAAAAGAAAGGAATAGATGAAGATGAAAGTAAAGAAGGGAGTGTTAGCAGCTGGTATGATCTGTTGGCACAATTAGCAGATTCAGATGATGAGAGAAGCGAGGAAGAAGAAGAAAGCAAGGATGAATACGACGAAGATGACGATGATGAATCTGAAGAAGAGGAAGAAGATGAGGATTGGCTATACGATTTTTTGGTTGAATTAACTGATGCGCAGAATAGGGAAAATGAAGATAGCAATGGTGCATCAAACGATAGTGAAAAGGAAGAAGAGTTTGACGGAGAAGGCGAAACCGAAAACGGTGAATTCGTTGATCAGAATGACAAAGGAAAGTCCTTATTCGTAGCTACCCTCTTCAACAATAAAAGAGTCAAAGAGGAAATCCCTGCCAAATGCCAAGACCCTGGCCCTTGCCTAGTAACCTGCAAGATTAATGATGTGATAGTACGAGAATGCCTTTATGACCCTGGAGCCTACAGTAGTGTAATGCCTTACGAGCTTTATAAGTTCTTGGGGTTGGGACCCCTCAAAGAAACGAAGGAAATATTCACCACTGCAGATGCCAGCGTTGTATCCATGGTAGGAATTGCAGTGGATGTACTGGTCAGAGTAGGAGGATTAACAATCCCTCCAGACTTCCATGTAATCAAACCAGGTAAAGAGGAAAAAGGGGGTACGCCGCAAGTGCTTCTTGGGAGACCATTTCTGAAGACAGGAAGATTCAAGCTGATTTATCATGACAAGATCTTTAACTTTGAAATGGGGAATGAAATCGAAATATTCTACTTCACATCACCCCCAGAACCTGAAAAGAAAGGCGTCCATCAGCTGCAATATGATAAAGGGAAGAAAACCCCAGGGAAGAAGAAGAAGACTGCAGCAAAAAGAAAGAAATGCTGGGAAGGAAAAGATCTTCATGAAAAGAGTTTTCTGCCTAAGACACAGGTAATCGAGGGATGGAAAGAAAAGAAAAAGAAGACACTGTGAACCCTAGAGAAGAGGAAAGGCATAAAAATGGCAGAAGAACCGAACCTTAGGGAAAGAAAGGGCGGTAAGAAGACGATGGACGGACGAAAGAAGAATCGAAAGAAGAAAAGGAGGGATAAAGCTGAGGCAGAAACCGATAAGGGAAGAATCAAGTGCTCAAGCCTCAGTAAGCTGTTCGGAAAGCTTAAGGAATTGAAAAGACTTCTTCACCAAAAGAAGGGAGCAGACGCCCATCTGGTGAAGAATAACTCCAAGTAGAAGTGACGACAGCCAACACCTATGCGTCCAACTTAAGGACGTTAAATAAAAGTGCTAGGTGGGAGACAACCCACCTTGGTAACATCTTTCTAACCTTATACTACGTCTGATTGTTATGCATATGATTGATTAACTGCTTTGATTGATAAAATAATAATTAGACTAGCTTAGGGTTTGTATATACACTGAAAATAAAAGGGGGTATGTGTGCGCATCTCCCCCCACATGCGCACGCACCTAGGAACACGCGAGAGGTGAGTCGAAAAGACACGCCTATGCGTACGCATACGAGGGCAGACAGCTAAAAAATGAAGGGGTCTATAAAAGGACCCCCTTTGCACTCACTTTCACACACATTCTCACAACTTTCCTTTTCCTTCTTCATTCTCCCATTTCAAGTAAGATCATTTCTTTTCTCTGTTCATTAAATTTTTATGCTTCCAATGATTGCTTCTCGTTCGACCTGGGATTGGCAGTGATCATAGGGATGCACCGTATTTTAATCCATTGTCGGGCACTCTTTTACCATTACTATCTTTACTCTACTTTACTTGCACTTTGCTCTTAAATCAGGTGCAACCAACCTCCAATAAAAAATAAGCTATCTATTTTCGCTTCCTAGGAAAGAACGACCCCAGTGTCATACTCGGTATTTTTAACTTGGTTGCACCCCTGTAACACCATCTTTTTAAACTGTGACACGATGCGAGGGATAAGGTTTTCTTATACAACGACAGGCACCGTCCCGAGCGTCCGTTAGGAATTGTCCAAAACAAATCCCTAACATGATTATATTCATTAAAAAAATTCTCAATTTCTGTATTGAGAAGCCTACATACTATGTAAATAATCCATATAGATGTATCTTCTGATGCATTGCTATTTGGTATTTTAGAGTAATAATTTTCTTGAACGGAACATTATACGGTATGCCGCGGAAATGGCGACATACGATATTCCACCACTTTTTACTCGTTGATCTTGATTGATTTTAATTATAAAATCATTATTAATTAAAATCAATCAAGATCAACGGCTAAAAAGCAGTAAAATACCGTATGCTACCAAAAATGACAGCATACCGTATAGTTTTCCTGACGCAGTAATAGTATACTGAATTATTCATAAACTTAATTATTATCTATCTTAAATTTTTCTCTTAAAAATAACATTTTTATCTTGAGAATTTTGTATCCAAATTTGCTTCTCTAGCTCTAACAACCTTACACTTCAGATAATTTAGTTTTAAAGTTAATTTTGCACAATTGAGGGGTGCTTTAGTTCGAGTTTGAACTAGGGTTCTGTGACTTGAGATTAGTTGAATGCAGTTAGTTAGACTTGTAATTAGTTATAACAAATTAGAGAGTAGTTATTGATAGATTAGTTGTAAAGGTGGTTAGTGATTTTGCTGACTAAGCAAGGTAGTTAAGAGCTACACATCAGCTATTTATATTTGTGATTAACACTTTGGTAGTTAGTTTTTGCACTTTACAGTCAATTGAGTTTAGAGGTGATTAAAGTGAACATTACACACTCTCCGTCATTCCTCAAGTCTCGAGCAGTTCTTCACTTTCTCCTTCTCATAACTCATCTCTTTTCACATGGTGCGGTGAGTGTGGAGGGGAAGGATTTGATGAACTTCACAAGAGACTCACAGTGCAAACTCTTCTATTAATCTCTTCTTCTGTCAATTTCTTTCTTATCTTCTCATCTTTTCTTTCCTTTTTCCTGAAACTCACACAATAGAGACTGATGAGATTCTGATTGTTCACATCACAACGAACAAGAAGTTTCCGATCAGCGAGTTACAGGGAAGAAATTCTGAATCCACATCGTACAGGATTCATCGATTGAGTTCTAGGCCAAATTTTTGCATTTGATTTCGCGTGAAAAAAGAAATGGCAGCAGAAGCAAATACTTCGATAGATCTTCAAACCCTAGCACACTTAATTAATCAAATCATTCGAGGCAAAAACAAGCTTAAGTTCGTGGATGGTTCGATCCAGAAGCCTTTGCCTGAAGATTCAAAGTTTGAAGCTTGGGAGCGTTGCAATACGTATGTAATTTCGTGGATTAATCAATCACTGAGTGCAGACATAGCTAGGAGTGTGCTCTGGATAAATTCAGCTGAAGAACTATGGAAGGAGCTCAGATACATATATGGACATGGAGATATTTACAGAGTTGCAGAACTCGAAGAAGAACTTTTTGCAGCTAAACAAGGAGAATTATCGGTGACTTCTTATTACACAACGCTGAAGACAATTTGGGAAGAATTAGAGAATCTGCGTCCAATTCCGATTTGTTCAAGATGTGTTGAAACTTGCACATGTGAACTTAGTATAATGAGGGGTTATAAAGAAGAATCTAATGTAGTTAGATTCTTGAGGGGATTGAATGACCAGTTCTCGAATGTGAGATCCCAGATCATGCTCATGAAGCCTTTGCCCAAGGTGAAAGTGGTATTTGCATCTCTATTGCAGCAGGAGAGACAACTCAACATGAGTGAATCTCTTGAAGGAAAGGCATTGATAGCAAATGCAAAACTGGAGCATGATAGTGCCAGCACAAAAGGAAGAGGCAGAGGAAAAAGGGGACGAGGAAATAAGGGAGGAAGAGGTTCTAAGCAGTGTTCATACTGTGGTAAGAGTGGCCATTTGGCAGACATGTGCTACAAGAAACACAGATATCCCCCTCATTTCAAGAATAATGGAAATGCTGCTGTGATAAACAATATGGTCGCTACTGATGATGATGATGATGAACTTGGCAATCGGTCTCAAAGGGGAGATAATGGTGATTCTGATTCCTATTTTACTGCAGAGCAAAAGAATGCAGTGCTTTCTCTTCTGAATCAGCAGGACTCACAACCAAAGCATAGCATTAACCAGATTTTTGCTTCCACCACCCTTCCTTCTAACCAAGGTATTTCTTATGTGATGTCTTTATATGTGTTTAGCATTCCTGGGTAGTTGACTCAGGGGCAACAAATCATGTAGGATATTCTAGGAGATATTTCAAGAGTTTACACATAATAAAGCCAGGTATAATAAATTTACCTGATGGAACCAAAACCATAGCCACTACCACAGGCAAAATAATTTTTTCTAATGAGTTTCAGTTGTCAAATGTTTTCTACATTCCAACTTTTAAATTCAATTTGATTTCTGTTTCAAAGTTGACAGCTGATTCAAAATGCAAATTAATTTTTGATGATAATGAGTGTCTAATTCAGAAAAAGACAACATCGAGGACAATTGGTGTAGCAAAACAAAAGTGTGGACTCTATGCTTTTGAAGATTTCACACCTGTTGAAGCTACATCACTTTCCACATCATCACAGCATGCATGCACACAATCTTCATCTGCACTCGCTGTTCCACTTACACAAACACCAATAGCACTTTCTGCATCTGATTTGTGGCATTTTAGGCTAGGACATTTGCCAAATGAGAGAATAAATGTAATCAAGAAAAAGTACAAACACTTAAAAATTTCTACTTGTAATATGCCTTGTGATTCATGCCACTATGCTAAACAAAAGCGATTGCCCTTTGTACCAAGTAATACACAGAGCATTAATAAATTTGATGTTGTGCACATTGATATTTGGGGACCAATAAACACAGTTTCAATTTCTGGTTTTAAGTATTTTTTGATTGTGGTAGAAAATAAGACTAGGTTTACATGGATCTATTTTATGAAACAAAAGAGTGAAGCTACTGCTTTGGTGGCCAATTTTGTGAAAATGGTTGAAACACAATTTGATACCACAGTTAAGAAAATTAGGACAGACAATGGACATGAATTCAAAATAGCCAATTTTTATGCATCCAACGGCATCATACATCAAACCACTTGTGTTGAGACACGTCAACAAAATGGCATTGTTGAAAGGAAACATCAACATATCTTGGCAGTGGCAAGAGCATTGATGTTTCATTCCAACATACCTAAAAGATTTTGGAATTTTGCAATAGGACATTCTGTGCATTTGATAAACCGAATTCCAAGTTCCTTATTGCAGAATAATTCTCCCTATTTTCTATTAAAAGAAAAGATGCATGAGATAACATACTTTAAGGTTTTTGGTTGTTTAGGTTATGCTTCAACTTTGCAAGCAGATAGAACCAAATTGGACAAAAGGGCAATCAAATTTGTTTACTTAGGTGTTAAGGAAGGAGTAAAAGGACACATTTTGTATGATATTGCAAGCAGAGCTATATTTATTTCAAGAAATGAACATTTCTATGAAAGTGATTTTCCTTTTATGCAACCTTCAACAGGGATTGAAAATTCAAATCCATGCATTTCATCAAATACAAGTAATCATGCATCTTCATCTAATATAGATATATTTGATGATCCATTCCTGCATTCAAGTACTCACACAATGCCACAGCCGCTTCACTTGCATAACACAAATACAACTGATTTGCATGCATCTCATACACAAAATCATAATATGCCAGAGTCGCATGTTACTAATTCACAAAATACAACAGAATTACAACCTGCACATGTCATTAGAAAATCTGTTAGGGAACGAAAAATTCCCACTTACTTGCATGATTATCATTGCATGACCACAGCTGCAGAAAGTTCAGCAACACCAATGTCCTCACCAACAAATGTTCAATTTTTTTAGAACTATACAAATATGTTGCATGAACAATCAGCTGCGTTTTTTGACAACTCAACTATAATGTTTTTTTACATTGAAACTCATACTCCTCTTTTACCATTGTCTGCATCTTCCATTGAGTCAACCCAAACACAACCCAAACACAAATAATCTAAGTGCTATGCTGAGGCCATCAATGATCCATATTGGCAGCATGCAAGCAATGCTGAACTACATGCTCTAAAGGAAAATAGAACTTGGACACTCACTAATCTTCCTGCTGGGAAAAGACCTGTGGGGTGCAAATGGGTATTCAAGTTGAAGCTTAATCAGATGGCTCAATAGAAAGACACAAGGCAAGGTTGGTTGCCCAAGGGTTTACTCAAACTGAAGGTGTTGATTACTTTGAGACTTATAGCCCAATTGTCAAAATGAATACTCTAAGACTGATTCTTGCTATTGCTGCTGTGAAGAATTGGTTTGTGCATCAACTAGATGTCAACACAGCATTTCTTCATGGGGATTTAGATGAAGAAGTGTATTTGAAGCCCCTACCAGGCCTAACACTTCCAGAGGCAGGTTTAGTGTGCCGATTAGACAGATCTCTCTATGGCCTTAAGCAAGCCAGCAGACAATGGAACACTAAACTCTGTTCTACTTTGTTGAAGGCTGGCTATCATCAGTCACGAAATGATTATAGCTTATTTACTAAATGTGCTAACTCAAAATTCACTGCTGTTTTAGTTTATGTCGATGATTTGATAATGGCAGGTGATGACTTGGCAGAGATCACTTCTCTAAAGCAGCATCTACATAATCTGTTTAAGATCAAGGATATTGGAGAGCTTAAGTTCTTTTTAGGCCTTGAAGTAGCTCGCAGCAAGAGGGTGATCGATGTGTGTCAAAGGAAGTATTGCATTGATCTACTCAAGGTCTATGATCTACAGGAAGCTAAAGCAGTTTCTACTCCCATGGATTACAGCATTTAGTTGACCAAGACTTCAGGAAGTTCATTGCCTTATACTTCAGAGTATAGAAGATTGATTGGAAGATTATTGTACTTGACCAACACAAGACCAGATATTGGCTATGCAGTGGGAAGGTTGAGTCAGTTTTTAGATTGTGCAACTGACAAGTACTTTGAGGCAGCAATCAGAATCCTTAGGTACTTGAAGAATGATCTGGCGGCAGGGTTACATTTTTCAGCGCAAACTGACTTGGAGCCAAGTGGATACTCTGACAGTGATTGGGGTACTTGTAGTGACACTAGAAGATCAATTACTGGGTACTGTTTTTTTCATTGGGACTTCAATTATATCTTGGAAGAGTAAAAAGCAAAGAACGGTAGCTGGTTCATCATGTGAGGCAGAATACAGGACACTTGCAATAGCTACTAGGGAAGCACAATGGATCACATATATACTAGAAGACTTGAGGATCAGATTAGAGAAACCAATAGCAATTTATTGTGACAGCCAATCTGCACTTCATATAGCAGCAAACCCAATTTTCCATGAGAGGACAAAACATATTGAAATGGATTGTCATGTGGTTCGCGATAAGTGGCAAGAACAAGTGATAAAGTTGCTGCCAGTTTCAACAGCAGACCAAACAACTGATATTCTTACAGAAGCATTAGCCCCAAACTTGTTTCAAAAATGTTGTGACAAGCTGAGAATGAGAAGTAGTATGAATTCTAGCTTGAGAGGGGGTGTGACTTGAGATTAGTTGAATGCAGTTAGTTAGACTTGTAATTAGTTATAACAGATTAGAGAGTAGTTGTTGATAGATTAGTTGTAAAGGTAGTTAGGAGCTACACATAGCTATTTATATTTGTGATTAACACTTTGGTAGTTAGTTTTTGCACGTTATAGTCAATTGAGTTTAGAGGTGATTAGAGTGAACATTACACACTCTCCCTTATTCCTCAAGTCTCGAGCAGTTCTTCACTTTCTCCTTCTCAGAACTCATCTCTTTTCACAGGTTCAAAACATTCTCACTGTGTGGGTGGATTTATGCCTCACCTCCTAATCTCATATCCAATATAAATAATTAGGAACCCTAGCCCCAACTCAACAGAATCCCATAATATCCTTGTGATAGAAATTCTGCGTGCTTCTCTTATGTTCTTCTGTCATTTATTTAGAGAGAGAGATATGACTCGTGTTGGAAATAAACGTGGTAGGGATGTGGACGATAAAGTGAATTACATGGCGAGAGTAACTTCCTCCGATGAAGATGACCACAACGATTAGATTACCCAACGGAATTGGACGACCCTGTGACATAGATGAAAGATATGAGAAACTCTTGACCGATTATGCTAAGTAAGCTTTGGAAGTTTACAATGAAAAAAATGTATCATTGCTTTACTCTATTGCACGGGTATTCCTATTTTTGACAATCTTTTGAGTACGTCTCGAATACGGCTGGATACGTTTTGGGTACGGCTAAATATTTTTTTTTTGTTAAAATTAATTTAAAATTATGTTATTTTGAGTTATTTTTTTGTTTTTTAATTTTTTTATTATAAAACTATTGATATATGATATTTAATACGTTAAATGGATTATTTAAATATTTTATTAAAAATAAAAAAATTTATAAAATTATATATAAAATATATTTTATCAGTTAAAATATATTATTTATCTCTTAAAATTTATAAAATTTACTTATTTTTTATATATATACTTGCGTATCCGTATCCTATTTTTTCAAAAAATTTCGTATTTCGTATTCGTATCCGTATTGGGTACTAGTACCGTACCCGTATATGTGCAACATAGTTGCTTTATAATCTCATTCACTAATGATTATTATCATTACCATGTAGAATGCGAGTTTTGTGTTTGATCATCTTGTGAAAGGCTAATAGCCGAGCTGTTGCTGGCCTTATGTATTACATTACTTTTGCTGCACGCTCCGGGGATAATGCCTTTCAAATCTTTTACGGCAAAGTTTGGAGAAAAATATGTAATAGGGAAATGTAGGTCAAGTTTTGTAAGATGGCAACTAATTAAACAGGTATCATCATGAATTTATCCATCTTTGAGGTATATGTGTATATTGTGACATTAGATCTAGTCAAGTTTAATTTGTAAGATATATAGTACCTGGTGTTGATGGTGTATGGATGCTTTTTTACTTTGATCACAAGGTTTAATTTGCTTACATTGTGACTCAGGTAATTATCTGTGGTTGTTTAGTTGTTTGCATGCGTTCTGCCTGTCATGAAATCATCATAACTAGTAGTGATATTGCTTCTATTTTTCCCATGTCAAGATATCTCATTTGATTTTAACCTGATTTTTGCTGTTCATTCATATTGATAATTGTTGACAAATGAAAATTAAACGATGGATGCCATGGCTTTAAGGTTTTTATAGTTTTTATTCTTTTCTCTCGATAATCCCAAATCTAACCGGGAGTACGGATTTGAACTCTATTTAATTAAGAGATTGTTGCTGACAATAAATTATTACATGCACAAGATGAATTTTGAATTCTCAAGACTTACTTATATAAATTAGTGAGGGGAATGTTGGTTAAGATTTTTATAGTTTTATTAAGTACTGTATTCAAACATTTTTCCCCTACTTTTCACGTGGTTTGTCTATTATTTTTCTGCATTGATTATTTGCATGAGAGTTAATAATCTAGGTCCTTGTTCTAGATATGTGTTCATGGTTTCCTTTAAGAAGGAAAAGTCTCTTATGCTATTGTTTATTTATTCAAGTTCATCACATTTTGAATAATGTGTTGAATTATTATTATTATTATTATAGAAGAATAAGGAAAGTATGGATCAATCATCTAAAGTCACACGCACGTAGAAAGTGGTGTAAAGCTTCTTCTCCAAATGATTAATTTCTACATCCTTAAAGCGGTTGATTAAATATTATATCGCGATGTATAAATTAAATGAATTTAGGAGAATAAATAAAGCGAGTATTAAAGTACATATGTATGCTAAAAATTAAAATATAAATAAAATCAGTAAAGCAGATTGTTCCACCAGAAAATAGAAATGAAAGAAAACTAGAAAGTAGAGAAAAAAAAAAAAAGCAAAGTTGATTGATCCTTTTATTAGTATTTTGCAGTGGCGATATATACTTGACTGAACCTTTGAACACAACATCCTTATATTATTTATCCGCCTGCACGGCTGCCAGCCGTGCATATATATATATATAATAAATAATAATTCTATTTAAATAAATGATTTTGGTAAATCAAGTACAACTAAGTGATTTATTTCTATGCTAAGTAGAAGATTATTTCGGTGTAAAATAGAATATTATTTATGTGCATTTTCTTATATTATTTGACACTAAAATAATATTTTATTTAGTATAAAAATAAATCACTTAATTACACTTAGTTGACCTAAATTACTTGGTCAAACAGCATTACACTTCAACATCAAACATATCTCATTCCCACTTATTTTGGAATCACCTGCTTTCTTTTTCTTATTTTCATTATTATATAACATTGTTTTTAAATTCCCTTCCGTCGGCATGAAATAAACAAAATACTAATTTCCCCCTTTATTATTATTATTATTATTATTATTTATCAATGTAAATGTGTATATGATTATTAATTAATTATAAAACCAGATATGCTACATAGATTTAATTAAAAAATATAAAAATTAAATTGGAAATTCAATAAAATTATAAGATCAACAAATTAACTTATCGAATTAAGTTCTTTCATGTTAATCTTAATAAAAAATTTGTGATAGATTAACTATATATATAAGATTAATAATTAGTCTTCACCTTTTAGTAGGGTCGTCAAAATGAGCTAAATTCGTCAGATCAGTCTATGTATCCGTTTAAATAGGTGATCTTTTTATTTTTGAGTCGGGACCATTTAAAATCCGGGCTAAATAGGCTGAGCTCAGTTAACCCAAAAAAATAATCCAGGTAAAATGGGTTAAACAGGTTGTCACGTTGATTTAATTTACTTTTAATTTTTTTAAAAAAATAGTACTTTTTCCTATATTTTTTCTTTTATTCTACCCAAAAACTTGATTTATCAATTAAAAAAATTTGTTTTCTTCTAAGATTTTTTTGGTTTAAAAAAAGTTTTTTTTTTGTCAAAAGTAATTTTTAAAGTCAAAAATTAAAATTTTGACTTTTAAAAAATAATTAATTAATTAATTAAACGGGTCAACCTATTTATCCGTCAAACTAATCATAAATTGATTAGGCTAAAAAATTCAAGTCTGTATATAATTAAATTTAAATGAATTAACCCATTTAATTCACGGACTAAATAAATCGAGTCTAAATAAGCCAAACTTGTCCATTTGAAAGTGGTACTATTTAGACATTTCAATTCTTTGACGGAGCAAGCCCAAAAAAAATCCTCTGAAGGAGTGTGAACTTCCAAATTAATAGCTAACCTTTTTCTTCATTTTCACCATCGACTTTGCTTTGAAAAATCGTCATCAAGACTCGAGCTAATTATTTTTTTATTGTAATTTAATTTGATAATCTTTGTAAAGACGTATTTGTGCCATACCATAAAATTTCGTCCAACAAAATATAGAACACATTTTCTCCTTTTCTAAATAAACTCTTTTTAATTCTTTGATTTTATGGAAGAATTAATTTAGCTGAACGCACTACTTTTTTTAGGCAACTATTCCAAATAAAGGTTTTTGTTTATTGACATTTTAAAAATGTGACTTATAAAAAATAACGGTTTAAAAAAAATAGTTACCTATTTTTAGTAAAGTAATCACATACTGATTGAATTTGTATTATTGTATAGAGAACACTGAAAAGAAGAAATGCAAAAAATAATAAAAGAACCGAAAAAAAAAAGAATAAAATGGACTCATCATGATTTTTATTACATGAATTCATATTTCTGCATTTTTTCTGTCCGAGAATAAATAGTTTTAGTTTAGATAAAGATAATATTTTTATATAATATTGAAATCTAATTATATAATTCATTATCTAATAGTAAAAAAAACATCTTCGAGTGTTGACAATTATTGAATCTTGTTTAAGCATGGTAATTTTTTATCTATGTTAATTAGAAACAAGAACAGCAATTACTTGGATCTCACACGTCAACAAGGAAGAGGACATGGGCAGAGCTGGATTGACAGAAGAAAACATGTTAGTAAAAGAAAAAGAGTTCAGTAAATTCATAAAGCACATTATGTGGGAAAAATAATTGCGAAGAAAACATTAGATTGGAGAATATTTTTGAAACATCTTGCCATCTTCTAAGCCATCATTTATATTTCACATTGTATTCTCACAAAGTAGAAAATATTGATTATTTAATTGTTTCTTGCAGATCTTTATATATGTTATACGTATTGGCCAGTTTCTAGCATTAAAATCACGAGGGAAAAATGTAAAAAGATTAACCAACAAGCAATCATCTTGTCATTTTGTGTAACTTGAACGGGAAAAGACATCATATTGATCGATAACCAAGAATTAATGGACCACAATGAATAAAACACATTTATTTTTTCATTTTAAAGCTAGTCCTCACTAGCTGTGGGACTGGACCAAGCTACTACATGAAACTTGTAATTTGGCACGTTTTATTAAAGGTTAAATTATATATTTAATCTTTATAATAAATTATAATTTTACTAATAAAATTATAAATTGGATGTGCACTTAAAAAAGTTTGTAATTGAGTTTTTATAATTAATAGAATTTTGTAATTAAATTTTTACCTTTTAAAAAATATTGGAGTTAATTAAATATATTTTAACATATTCCCAAATTGAATAAAATGAATTACAATGTCAACCTTCCTAATTCTGATATGACGAGAAATATTTAGTTAACTCTAATGATTTTTAAACGACATAATCTAATTACAAAATTTTATTGGTCGTAGGGGCTCAATTACAAAGTTTTTAAATGTAAGGATTAATTTATAATTTCACTAAAACCACATGAATTAAGTGTGTATTAGTTTAATATTTTATTAAATAAATCAAATTTATTATTCTTTTTATAAAGTCTATTATTAATTAAATAGTTTAGGGTTTCATTAAAATCCATTTATGGACCAACATATAATGTATGAATAGTGCTACGGAATCAACGTTAGGGATTTATTAAGGAGCTAATAATTAAGTTATCATCCAAAATTTATATGAGTTATTATCCGTAACTCATATATCCAACATTAAGTTATCATCTAAAATTAAATTTATATGAGTTATCATCCATAGTATGTGTTGACTCTTATATATTGATCATAATATATTGGTTCCTAATCTTTTTCTTAACGTAAAATTTTGAAGATATATGACAAATATTTGAGGTTTAATAATTGGTTATCATAATTTATGGCAGCGACTATATAAGCTGTAAGCTGCAACCTTATTTTAGAGATTATTTTAACATGCAGATAGATTGATCATTTGATTTTGTAGCAAAAAGTGATTTCTTCCATGTACTAATATGCGTTTTTGGAATGTGATGAACATCTGAACCTGAGACAACTATGGATTGTGAGAGATAAAGATTAGACAACGCTTGATCTATTAACCACAAGGGATTCGGTTGGTTGTGAAGATCATAGGATGATCAGAGATAGACACAAAAGCTTTTTCTTTTCTAGAGATAATAATGCAAAAGGGTCTGCAAATTTAATACGTAATCATTTCATGAACCTTGTGTTTTTGAAATTTGAAGATATTTTCCATGACAAGAGTTTAGTTTTGATGCATTGACAGTATAAAATGTTTTATAGAATTATGTGATTGCATTCTGATATTTAATTACAAGGTAGATAAAAAAATAAATTATTTTTATTGATGTGTCGCTATTTAATTGAATGCATGGATAAAATATTGTATTTATAAAATTTGAGATATTTTCCATGACAATGTGTGTTAGAACACTCTTCGAGATAGGAAGAGAAACTATATATCGAATGAAGTTTGATATTCAATTATTAATTCCTTACCAAATATAACAGTAATACTCTTCTATTTATAATTATAACTAAATAATTTTTATGGGCTCCCGATATTGACTTATCATGATATTGTTTTGAGGAATTAATTCCTTAAAACATGAACTAGGCCAAATAACTTCATGATACATCTATCAAAATATTGCTATATGACCAAGTAAATAATAACCAAATTAACAACTAAGGGGTGAGCTTCGCATAAAAGATTTTTTTTCGAACTATTATTTTTAAAGATCTTTTATAAAAGTAAAAGTAATTTTATGTTTGGATATCTCATATAATAATATCTTTTTATTTATCAATTATGTTTGGGTACAACAATGTAAAAGTACTTTTTTGTTTATTTACTATGTAAAAATATCTTTTTTTCGAGTAAAAAAGATTTTTTAAAAAAAGATGCAAAAAACATCTTCTGAAAAAAAGATATTTTTTTAATTTTACTAGTGCTTTTACTTTTACTACTAAAAATTATCCAAACACGCTAAAAAATATAAAACGATTTTTTTTGTCGGAAAAGATTTTTTTAATCAAATAATGACATCCAAACAAGCTTTAAGTACCAACGAGATTTAATTTTTTTTTAATTGTCATTCCATCATTTTTGTTTTTTAATTCTTCTTCAACCATTTTTTCTCTTCATCAGCACTGTCATCCATGGTCTAAGAACTATTTCCCTTTTCATCCACAATCAGAGCTCGTTCAATGCAACTCTTCACAATTCGCAAATGATATCCTTCCATCTCTATTCATTTATTATGAAAAACAATTTTATTCATGCTCAACCAAACATTTCAAATCACTGCAAAGAATCCAATCACCCACATTTTACTGCCACCCAAGATTCAAATTGCTCTTTCATATTATTTGTGTTATATTAATTGAATTTCTTTATATATATATATATATATATATATATAT
>JASCZI010152031.1:0-16216 GCA_036250425.1 Stylosanthes scabra | reverse complement strand
TTGTGTTTATGAATATCTCCTATCCCTTAATCTTGTTCCCTTTTATTGAATCTTTCTTAGTCTTTAGTTGCATTTGCATGTTCATAGTTGTTAATAGTTTAAAGATTTATGTTCTTGCATGTTTATGTCCACTTCTTGCATGTTTTGCATGATTCTTTAGTTTAGTATGCATTAATTTTTTGTTAATAGCTTTGATCTACTTAAGGAATTGTCTAGGAAGTATTGATTGATGCACCTTTCCTCGAGGGAACGATATCCCACTCTTTAGTGGTACTACTTGGTCCGATTCACTTGTCGGAATGTTGAGAGATCTTGTTTGGTTTGTTTGTTGAAAAGATCTTCCTACATCATACTATCAAATTAAATTATCTTTTATTGTTTTCTAATGGCATGAAAAAAAAACTATCTTTGCATGCGTATGTTGGCAATGAATTTATCACCCTCAAAATCTAAAATTGGTATTCTTATCTATTTTTTACTATTAATTAATTCATTCTGCGTTGTTCGGTTTATTAAATCACTAATAACAAATCAAAGCCATAATACTAACCTGGAATCCTATCGCTCCGCGTGACCTGGTGGGTGCGGTCCAGCCTGTTGATGTCTGGATCACGCGTCAATTGCCCTCTACCGGCCATGTTGCTATTGCTCGTCACTGTTCCCTTTCGATTTTTTTTCCCGGGGCTCAAAACTGCCATAAGTAAAACCCACACTCTTTAAATTTATTTTTTTTGTGCCCAAACAATACCACACCAACAATCTCTCTCTTTGTTTTTTTTTTCTCTTTTGGCCCAAGATGAAGCACACGTACACCCACCCTCTTATTATTTTTTTTTTCTCCCCTATGGCCCAACATTTACCACATCAACTCCCAAACACTTTGAATATATATATATATATATTTTTCCAAGGCCACCTTCCTCAAGAACCAACACACTCACTCTTTAAAAAAGGATTGCACAATTTGGAAAAAAACTTGAGAGAGACTTATGCTGCGAAAGAAGGAGTCATGCAGCCCCTTAATATAAGAAGCTTCGTCCACCAGTGCCGCAGGGTTGCACCACAGCACAGCCCACCAACCGGTGTCGTAGGGGTCTCTCGGGGCACAAGGTTTGCACCAGTGCCGTGCCCCTGAGCTGCGTGACAGCCCCCCCTCCACCAGTCACGCATGGGTATCAAACGGCATTATCCATTAGCCCAGTGCCGCCCCCTTCTTCATCGGCATTGGCTTCGGCGGTGCCTCAACCCTTCTCCGCGGCACCACTCCGTGCATGCAAATTGGTAAATTCTCATAGTTCAATTTTTTTTGGTAAATTGATTATTTTATTTATTTATATAAAAATAAATCCAGGAAGCTTAAACAATGCCAACAGATCAAATTGACGTGGTGCATAAGAACATGCATGGACATGTAAAGTCTTCACTTGAAGATAGTTTTGCTATCATCATAGTAGAATTTCTCATATTATTAATAGAATTTAATAATAGACAAATAATACAAAATTTTTATTAGTTTACATGACATATCCCTTAAAAAAATATATTAAAATTATTAATTAAAAATTTTAATATTAATATGAGAAAGACTTGGGAGTCAATATATTAGGGAGCCAATGTATTTAATAGTGAGCTATGGATGATGACTCATATAATTTCGGATGATAATATTTTTAATTTTGGATGATAATTTTTTAAATTTTGGATGATAACTTAATTGTTAACTCTCTAAGGGTTTCCTAATATTGATTCCGTAGCATATTAATATATATAATATTATACAATATGCATGTATTAAAATAGAAAATTTTATAATTTTACTAAAAATTTAACCAAAAAAATGAGCAGTTCATATTCACAGCAATATTAACACAAATAGACTTAATTAAGTGTAAAACTGTAATGAGTTGAAGACAACAACTTAACGATCAATCATCCAATTTGTAGATTTTTTTTTTTTTTGGTGTCTCCAATTTGTAGATATGAAAGGGATTTTTTTTTTTATTTTTATTTTTTAATTGTATTTTCTCCTTAGTTTCCGGTCATTAAAATAGAAGTAAAGCAGACAGTAAAAAAGCTTCTATATTAAAGGGACCTATAAGGTTCTCAACCAAACAATACAGTTTCCTAAAAAAGAACAACTAAATTTTACTTCAATGGCTAACGATTTCTTAGGGGATATGCCAAAACAATTATTCATTGTTAACCATCATTTTTGAGTTAAAGACCTATTTTGTATGTTTTTCCTTTTTTGGTTTTTCTGAATGATTTCAATATACTAAGACTAAGAAACAACATCAATAATGCTGTAATTTTTGTTCCCCGTCATTAATCCCTTATACTTTGTTCTTAACTAAAACTCCTCAATCTCATTTGCATATACCAGTTTTAATTAATACCTTTCTAACCTATCCTAATCAATCAATCAATTATTAAGTCAATGTTTCTTATGTGCCCCTTTCTTTAGAGAGAATCAATTTCTCTTTCAATGTTTGTTCATCTGGGATTTGTATCTAACATGCAAATTCCATTTCATCAATGCCATTGTGATTATAATCACTTGTTTGAATTTAGTAACGGATAAAATATGTCTACACCCCATTTGAGATTTTGATATAATTTGTTCATTGAACATAACATTTCACATCAGTAAAACAAAGATGGGTTTGAATTTAAGTAGCATTGAAAGTTATCTTTGTAGAGTGATTCAACTTTCATCAAAGTATAGCTTGATTTTCATAAACAAGCATCCATTAATTTCAAGTGCCTTGATTTTCCTCTTCACATTGTACTTATTCCTTTCCTATGTCTACCACTTCTTGCTTTACATGTTCCCATTCGTTGTGTGCATTGCAATCTTTGTGACGATCTTTTGGAGCTCTGAGCAAAACCTTATCATAAATGTGAAAAAACACAACCGCAAGAAAAAGAAGAAAGTGGAGAGTGACGAAGTTGCTGAAACAAGGCGTCCAAATACACCAATCTATGGCAGGCATGGAACCCTTGTTAAGTATCCATCACAAAATGCCACAAGCAGAAGAAGGAACTTCACTGGGAGGAAGTTGGATGTGTATGGAGATCTAGAACACAAGGCTAAAGATTTGACCGAAGTGTTCCAAAATGAATTTAGTAACATAATGTTTGGAAAATCTAGATCTTATAGGGTAGATGACGATAATAATAATTCAGATTTCTATGACTCTTTGGTAAAACAAGAGACTCCTAGGAGTAGAAACCTGATATCTTCCGAACTACCACCATTGCCGGACACCCCAAATCCGCGCACTATTAATGCCCGCAATCATGCTAAGAAAGAAGAGACTGATGAAAAGAAGGCTGTGGTCGAACCGCGCAATGAGAATGTGCTCAATCCTGCCAAGAAAGAAGAGACTGATAAAGAGAAGGCTGTGGTCGAAGCGCACAATGTGAATGTCCTCAATGTTGATAAGAAAGACGACACTGATGAAAAGAAGGCCGCGGACGAAGCATCACAAGATGATATCAAGAAATCTGGTGAGGTGACAGAGGATGAACAGAGAGCTTCAATGGATCTCGGCCTCGCGGTGACGGAGAGAACCAAGAGGCTAGAGAACCTGATGGTAAGGAGAAGAGCAAGGGAGCAACTGAAATTGCATATTGAGAAAGTCTTGGTTGATATAAAGTCATCAGCTGAAAAAGGACAAAACATTCCACCATTGATTGTTGCAAAAGTAAACAACTCTCTAGATTCATCAAAGGATAATTTTGATGGCATAGAGATGCCAGGTTCTGCACCAGCCATGAGAAGTCCTTTTGATATTCCTTACGATCCTTATGAGGAGAAACCCAATCTGACTGGGGATAACTTTGCTCAAGAATTCACTTCTAATGTACCCAACAAGGATATTGCATTCAGCAGGCATGAAAGCTTCTTTTATGGCTCTTCTTATCAAAGTAATAGAAGGCTTATAGGTAACTACTATATTTAAGATAACAGTCAATTTTTATATTTTTTAATTTAAAAATATCAGTAGAAATAAAACTCTCATGTATTTGATTTCATGTGAAATTAATTATTTAAAGCCGTTGCATAATAATTTAATTAATAATTTAGTCAAATATGCTAAATTATATAATGATTCTTGATAATCAACTTCACATGAAGTCAACTACAGATGATTGATATAAATTTTCAAAAAAAAAAAAAAAATATTGAGCTTCTAGTCTTTCCTCTTAATGAATATATGAATACAAACCTAAATTGGTTTCATCAAACTTTGATCTCTAACTAATCCTTTTTCGCTAGAAGTCCTCAATAACTATTCTTATTGGACAGATGGTTCATCCGCTGCTTTCAATTAAATCTAACTACATTGGTTCAACCTCTACAAAATTTATTTTCATATTATTAAGGGCATATAACGTATATTTTTACGTATCCACACAATAAGTCATGACTTGTTTATAGCTGATTTTTTGCGTCAAGTATGATTAATTACTCTTGCAGGTAGAGGAAGCCATGACTGGTTTAGCCAATTATCTAGGTACGGCACTGAAGCAGCTGAATCAACATCTCCTAATCCACTCAGCGACTACGACGAAACCACACACGACGAAGCAGACGAATGCGAATACGACGACATCCAACGAAAACAAGAAGAAGACGACGACGAAGATGAAGCAGCATCAGCAGCAACAGAGAACAATAATAACGTTCCCACAACTATGCATAAAGTAACTCAATCACTGATAGAAGAAATCGCAGAAGACAACGACTCTGTATACAAATCCGTTCCATCTACTCTAGCCGCCGCCGCCGCCGCTAACGCTAATAACAACGATAATAAAGATAATCAAGAAAACGCCATCTTAGACAACAACGCGCGAAGAAGCCACACACCTTCGCTTTCTTTAGCTTCTGATCTGCAAGTTGAAGTTTCCGAAGTCGGTTCGCCGACTCTAACCGTCGATGAGAGCCATGACACCGTTACTACCACAGACGGAGAGTCTGTGTTGTACGACGGAGACGTTGACAGAGACGTTACGTCCGGTAGCGAAGACATGTGGGGAGCGTCGCTGCACGCGCGAGAGCGGCGGAGAGTTAGCGAGCAAGACATATCGGAATTGAGTAATTGGAAGGAGATTTCTTCGCCGGGTTCGGTGCAGAACCTGGATGAGGTGGATAATGCGGCGGATGTGAGTTCGATTTCTTCGAAATCGGACTTGCCTGAAGATACGCCGAGTACAACTCATGCTGTGATCAGGGATCACAACATCTTTGGAATTGGTATGATGGATTTTAGAGGAGGGATTACCGGCTCGTCACATCCTTCCCCTTCTTCTTCTTCTTCCAAGGTGCCGCCGCGACGGAAGCGATTCATGCATGGCCGTAGCGGTGACCGTACACCTGATCCTCAATCAATATATTCAGACAAAGAAGAGGTGAGACTTGAATCTCTACTGGTCGATAAAATATGGGTATGCATTACTTATTTAATTTAAGTTTTGGCAAATTCTCTGGTTCCTTTGTAAATTATGCGGGATTGTTGAATTTGATATCTGATTTTGGCCGTGCCCCGTGGGATTCACTATTGTGTTCTTTGCTGGGCACCAACAACACTTTAATTTTCATACGTTATCGGTCAAAATTAATTACTTTTCAAATTCACTAACTTTCTTGTTAAATAATTTTTTAACAAAAATGTGATTTGTACGTATTCTCTGCTTTGTATTTTAAGCTAGTAACAAATTCACTAACACATGACAGTTAATTTTTTAACAGTATGATTTTAAGAGTTTGACATCAAATCACATATGCTCTTTAAGATGATCACTCATGTGGTTAATATAAAATTTAAATGAAATGTTAACGAAAGTGAATCAAAATTAAATTAAAATCGTGAATTTAATTGGACTAAACTCTTCTCCATTTTCTAGGAAAAAGGAAACTTTTCTAAATTCATCATGAACAAACTATTGCCTTTTCTAAATTTCACTCTTCCTTTTTTGTTCATGAACAAACTTTTCTATAATGTTGAAATAATAAATTTTTGGGTTAAAAATGTTTTTGGTCACGTTGAAATTCATATAGTACCGAAAAATATGTCTAAATTACCTCTTTGTTTTGCAACAGGAATGGATTAACTTGTCAAAGAATTTGATAAACAAGGTAGTAAATATCGATGATGTGAACAATTCGGGAACTACTGAACAAGAAAACAATCAGATCATCAAAAGCAATGAAGAAAATGGTAGTGCATCAGCTGTAAGACAAGAAGTAGTTTATGAAGTTCCAACCAACTCAAGTTCATCAACTTCACCAAGGTCTGTATTATCCCAAAAGGCCATGGTAGACCAAGCTTCTTCATCTTCTCCTAATAAGGAAATGCAATTAAATGTCCAACAATCTAACATAGAGGATGTGGTACAAGAAACGTTATATGATGAAAGCAAACTTGACATCAAACCTCAAAATAATCAGCCTTTAGACGATTCCACAGTAGAAGAACCTAACGATGACCTTAGTCATTCTCAGGTATGAATTGCTCTAGCAAGTGTTTTTGCTTATTGCTTCTTTTATGTATGTTTTCAGAAGCAAGTTGTAACTGTTAGTCAGAGTGATGAAACTCTTATTAATCAAGTTCTTTGGGCTATTATCAAATGTTCTAGTCTAATTTGACTCTAATCATATTTGGAACTTTCCGAGGCATAATGAGTGTGAGTTCATTGCCAATTTTAAGTTTTGGATAGAACACTTATCACTGATGAACCAGAAATTATTGCTAGCAGTTAGGGAAAAACTCTTGTTACTCAAGCCATTTCAGCTATTACCTCACCCATGGTTCAATTTGACTCCAAACTTATTTGGACCTTTCCAAGGCAGTGTAATGACTGGTGATTTTATATAATTTACTCACATGAATCTCAGTATCAGTATACTTACAAGTTCACTTTTAAAGAATTCATGTAATTTAATTAGGCCTGTAACGTAGTTTGCCAATGACTAAGCCATAACTTGTGCATTATTTGTGATATTGACTAGGAGCATAACCATTCCCCTGAGAATTTCATTCAAGAATCAAAGAGCGACGACAACAATGAAGGCAAATTGATTCCTTTAACTAGAAAAGATGATAGTGCAGAACCCTCTATACCAGCCGGGGTGATGGCTTCAAGAGATTTATTAGATGATAAGGTAAAATTTAAGACTTCAAACTTGACATGTTATTAGGTGGTAAAAATGCTCTGTTTTCTTCTTAATTTTATCTTTCCCTCGTTTAAAGCTAATGTGTACATATATATTTAATTAAAAAAAAGGTATATATTGTATTGTTATAAGTCTATACACTTATTATACATCTTTCTTATAAAATTCAATAGGAGACACTGAACTCACAGATGCAAGCATCATCCTCACAAGTTAACAGAGAGAGTGAAGACAAATCCCAACCATCAATAACACAAGAGGCTACCAAGGAACCATTAATAAATTTCGAAGCAAGCGACACAAATTACACTAAAGATGTTGAAGGAGAACGTAAAGATTTGAATAAGAGTGAAGTCACCGGTTTATCGGAATTAACAGGGGAAAATCATAACAAGAATGAACTAGATAAGTCAAATCATGCCTCAGAAGAATTGAATCTCTTGCAAAAGGTTGTAGATGATATGAAGCAAGAAAAGTTGGACACAAACAAAACTTCTTTGGAATCTCCAAAAGATGTTGGAGGAGAACACAAAGGTTTGAATAAGAATGAAGCCTCAGTTTCTTTGGAATTATTAGGAGAAAGTGATAACATCAATGAACTAGCCAGGTCAAATCATACTTTAGAAGAAGTGAATCTTATACAGCAAGAGCAAAATCAGAAGGTTGAAGATCATATGGAGCAAGAAAAGTTGGACACAGACAAAATCTCTGAAAAATCTTCAGTACGGAAGATCACTAATGTAATCATCAATGCTGAAGAGAAGTTATTAGAATCTGATAATGGCAAGAATGAAAGCAAGGTTTTGTCTGAATCAACAAACGAAGCTGATGAGGTGAGCAACACTGAAAATGAAAAAGCATGAAGAGTTACTTCAGCTTGAGGATCTTACTGCACCAAAATCAAATAAACCAAATGATAGCTCAAAGTTCCAAAGAGTCAACAGTTTTGGTTGAACATGCTAGTAGTGGAGCCAATTTTCATTGAACCAATGATTCCTGTAGCAAAGAAGAATATGAGCTTCCTTGGAGAAAAAAGAACTTTACATCAAGTTCTTTGCGTGGACCTTTTTCGACACGAGTAGAGACTTTTAAGTTACTCATGTCAAAAATGTCCGTTGATAATTGAATGAATAATTCAAAAAGAACTTAATATACCTTTGTGAAGTGGTTCACTTGGACAGGTGCTTGAGGATTGCTACTTTGGTGTTTAGCACACAAGGAAGGAGTTCCATTACTTAGTTATTTCCATCATCAAGTGTCAGATGGATCAAGAGTCTGAACTCTGAAGTAGCCAAGAGGAGATGACATGAAGTAATCAAATATAGTATTTAATTTCACAGCAGGAATTGTTGTACATGGCTCCCAAGTTCAGAACATAATTCTTAGTCACAATGTACATAATGTTATTGTACTTTACAATGTATATAAAAAAATATATAATTTTGTTATCTGATAAAACAAATAATGTATAAAAATAAACTCCCATTATGGTATAATCTCACATTAGGTAAGAGAAATCTCACAGTTGATTTCGTTGACTACTTTGATTCCATTGTTGATAGACACAGTGAAGTAGCTTTGCACTGAGTGACATGGATGAATATGATTGATTGTACAAGAATCCCAACTCACCCATTGAAGCTCGTCTCAAAGACCTTCTTTCTCGTATGACCTTGAAGGAAAAGATTGCTCAGATGACTCAAATAGAGCCAGTGTTGCTACCTCCTCCGCTCTCTAGGACTTCAACATTGGTATCTATCTATTATAGCTTCGCACCTTTTCTAATTGAGTTCGAATTTTAGAAAGTTCGTTAATGGTACAACAACTTTACTTTCGTGAACTGGAGGGATAATTTTTATTTTTAAAATATTTTTTTTTTTTTTTTTTTTTTTTTTGTAGTCAAGCAAACTCTCGAGCTTGCAAGTTTAGATACCTAGATCAAGTTTACAATTTTACAAGTGAATTCTTACAAATTACAAGATGAGTAAGTTTCCCTAAATTCATGGTCGAGAGTTTGGTTAGCTTGCGTATTAATTGGGGTTTAGGAGACTTAGATTACTTAGATTTATATACAATATTTTCAATTGGTTTGAACTATGGAGGTTTCTACTTGTCAGTTTCTACATTGTTTCATCATTACTTGTTTATGTTTTTCTGAAGGGAGTGTATTCAGTGCTCCAAACAATGGACCTTTTGAGAAGGCACTGTCATTAGATTGGGCTGATATGGTGGACGGCTATCAGAAGTTGGCGCTTGAATCACGGTTAGGGATACCAATCATTTATGGGATTGATGCTGTTCATGGTAACAAATAACAATAGTGTCTACGGTGCTACTATATTTCCTCACAATATTGCTCTTGGAGCTACCAGGTTGGTGTTCAATCTTCTCTCTTCACTTTCTAGACAAACAATATTAAACTTCTTGATGTGTTAGCTAGAAAGGTTTGTGGTTGGAAGAGCTTAAACTTCAAATGTAGGGGAAGAACAAGTACTAATTTACAAGCTTAATTGTCAGAGCTCTAAGAGGCCGTGTGTATTTCAAAAGATGCCTAGAAGACCAAATACTTTCATGTTCTTGTATTCATTTTCATTCTCAAGGGCATGAACCCAGCTCCTGATTTGATAAGAGAGTGCTTCTAAGTCATCTAGAATATGCTTTATCTTGACATAAAGTCTTGCTGTTATCTTAAACAAATCTTGTTCAAAGAATCGGAGCCGCAACATCACTTGAACCCAGAGCTAGTGGAATTCACTACACTTTTGCTCCTTGCGTGGCAGTAAGGCATCATATTCAACCATTCATTATTTGTTTCTGAATTAGTTATGCTGATTAAAAAAGAAAACGAAATCGTTGTGAATTTTACTCTATGCTAAGAGTTATTTTAGCGATTCGTGCAATGTCAACAGCGGTTAGGCATGGATTTGTACTTTTGCAGCATCTATTCTTGCAAATAAGCCTAGAGTTGTATCATGATACTCAAAACATTCACCATTTAAAAAGAAAAAAAAAAAGGTTATGAAAGAGAGTGAAAAAGTTTCACTTCTCCTGAATCGAATTTAGAGCCCCGAATTGGTTCTGGTTAAATAAAAGCCAAATATCTTCTCAAATTAATGAAATTGATTTTGAGCCTATAGAATCAATTCTGAAGTATCCCACTGAAAATCCAAACAAGCTGGAAAGCTTACAGACTTAAACATCCATGACACTGAAGAGCTATAGGTTCTGCTTCTCTGTTCTTTTATTTGTTGCTCCTAACATTCAAATAAAGAGTTGAATGGACAGGTTTGTAAAGATCCACGATGGGGAAGATGCTATGAGAGTTACAGTGAAAACAGTGAAATCGTTGGAAAGATGACTTCTATTGTTTTAGGCTTGCAGGGCCATCCTCCGGGGAACGACACCCAAGGGGCTACCCATATTTTGCTGGAAGGTAGTTGAAAGCCATCAATGCTACTTACATTGCAAATAAAATTCTTATATCTTTAAAAAGATTGAATTTACACATCTCTTTCCTTTGTCATCTTTTTCTTCATTGTCTTCTCTTGACTGTTTTTCAGAATTGATTGTAAAAGAAAATTTATCTGGTTGAGATTTCCTTATCAATTTATATACCGACATAAACTATTAAAAGCCATTTGCAATCTCAAGTTGCGAAATCACTCTTTTCGGAATTTGAAACAAACGCATCCTAAAACGAAGCAAAGCTCTATGGCTTTTGAATATCCTGAAGTTATTGGGAAAGGGAGTAAACCATCTCTCATTGTGCAGGAAAGATCAATTTTACCTTCTATTCCTTATTCCTAAGTATTGCTGTAAAATGTGACATGATCTTTATACAAATTTGTTCAATTTTACTTACATGCTTTTGGGGTATTTTGCATGATCCAAAAGCATCCATAACCACTCATTCTATTTGTTTTATACAACTTGTAAACAATAAAAACAACGAACTGTAAATGTTCTTTGAGCACAAGTTAAATGTGTTCTTGGAGCATGGAAGTATTTCTCGGGGATGTTAACCTTCTTTTTATAAAATTCGCAATGAGTTACATATCTTTCTTTATCAAGGTCATTTTCATTCACCTGAGTTGCGTTACAGGAACAATGTTATTGTTTGTGCCAAGCATTTTGTTGGAGATGGAGGAACAGAAAAAGGTGTGAATGAGGGGAATACTGTGTTATCGTATGAAGACTTGGAGAGAATACACTTGGCCCCTTTCGTGGACTGTATAGAGCATGGAGTTTCAACCATTATGGTGTCATATTCGAGCTGGAATGGAAACAAACTCCATGGTCACCATTTTCTGCTAACTGAAATTTTGAAAGGAAAACTAGGCTTCAAGGTGGGATATTTTCTGCAAATTTTATCTTTTAATCAATTGCTGACATAAACAAACCACTTTTATAAACCACGTCATTGTTACTTTTTGGTATATCATTCAATAAATATCTAGATACAGTATCCAATAAAGGACCAAAAAGTTGCAATGATTGGTAAAAGGGAACAGACTGAGTATTTTCTTGTATTTGTGAAATTCATATAAAAAGCATAATGTTTAGACCAATACTTTGGTATAGGGATTTGTGATTTCTGACTGGGAGGGAATTGATGAACTCTGCCAACCATGCGGATCAGATTATCGTCACTGCATCTCCACTGCCATCAATGCAGGAATTGACATGGTATACTTCAATTCCATAAGTATTTTAGCAATTATTCTTAGCTTTATTTATTTTTCTAACCAGTGACAAAAAGGCAATAATATATTTTAGCAAGAATCCCTTGAGAACTGGTTAGCAAAACCTGTTTTATCTTATATTCAAATATATATTCTCAAAAATATGCAGGTGATGGTCCCTTTTAGATATGAACTTTTCATTGAAGAGTTGGCCTTTCTAGTGCAATCAGGGGAAATAGCAACAGCCAGAATTGATGATGCTGTTGAGCGGATTTTGAGAGTGAAGTTTGCTGCTAAACTTTTTGATTTTCCTTTCACTGACAAATCTTTGCTAGAAATAGTTGGTTGCAAGGTAAGTAAAATTTAGCTAACGTTAAATTTCTCTTTCAAGTGCTAAGACCTTTTCTAGTCATTTCTAGATATTTTAGGTATTTCTCTTCCATGTTTGATCAAGCTGAGTGGGTCTTGTCACAATCTAAACTAGTGTTTCGTTATTGTCTTGAGAATTGAGATAAAGGATATAGAGACATTAGTGTTTGCAAAATACAGAGTGGTGCAAGCACAAGTGGATTAAAAAATACTGACACAAAAAGAATCAATGTGGTTTGACTAAAATAGACTGACTCCAGATATGATCTATGAAAGGATGCAATGATGTTGTTTGATTCATGTAAGAATCCACCTACTAGGATAAGGTTTTGTTGCGGTGTTTGTTGTTGTTGTTGTTTACATCTCAATCCCATCAGAGTTTTGCAGAATGAGCTTAGAACATTTTCATGTGGACAACTATACTGATATGAGGTAGACCATAACCTCACACGAACAGAATCAATTTCTCCAAAAAGTATATTTGGGGGAAAAACTTATTTCAAAAGGCAGAACAAAATTTGTGATTTTATAATTATAGCTTTTTCTGTTGAAGAAATTTCAAAGTAGACTTCTATTTGGTGATATATTTGGTGAAGATGGAGTGAGGGATGGTGGGGGTGAGATGTGGGAGTGACTTGGAGAATTTTCTTCTAATTGATAGACTTCTATTTATCATCAAACTGTTTCTGCAGCCGCATAGAGATCTAGCTCAAGAAGCTGTTCGAAAGTCCTTGGTTCTGTTGAAAATTGGAAAGGATCCTAATAAACCTTTTCTTCCCTTGAGCATGGTTGCTAAAAGAATTCTTGAGGCCGCAACTCATGTCGATGATATCGGATATCAATGTGGCAGGTGGACCGGTTCTAAATATGGATCTAGTGGCCAGATCACAATTGGTAAGCCATTGTTAGTTATATTTCGGATTCTATATAATACAATTCTCTAAGCTGCTTTGGAAGTGATCATTGCTATTATTGATGTGTTTGAAAATTGAGTTTTCGAATGAATGGGAAAGGAAAGATTTTGGATCTGTCTGCTCCCTAGTACTTAGTTTTAGTCATAAATGTAGGATTAATATCTGCAGTGCAAAATTGCAAATCTCAGCTTAGAAATATATATTTTACTTTAATATTTTCCATGGTACTAAGTTGTGATATTTATACAGTTAGGCATGATTTGCATTTTTCCTTAGAGTGGAGGTTGCAGAATTTATAGAATTGAAGTTATGTAATGTGAAAAGCTTTCTTAGTTTTATAAGTATGTCACTAATATTCAGAGTTTAATTGGCTATTTGACCAGCTAAACAATTCTAGTCTTTTATTTGGCTTTGCAATTAAGCGCAACATCTGTAGAGTTTGATCATTGATGCTTCTATAGCTTAAAATCTTCGAGTATGCTGGATAAAATGGCTGTGAAAGTCCTATGACCCCTTGTTCCCTCTTGGTTATGGACTAGCATATAATGAGGAGAATTTACATGATTAAGGTGTTGCTTGGATATCGTCCACAGACACAAATACAGAGACAGAAAAATATAGGCAGGGACAAAAATTTGGCTCTCTATTTTGTTTGGTAAAAATAAAAATACAAAAAGAAAGTGAAGTGATGAACAAGAAGAAACAAAAGTGAAATTATGAAATTGAAGTCATAGTAGGACGAGTAAATAGTCATAACAATTTTTTTTTTTTCTGTCTATTGTTGTATCCTCTATGAAAAACTTGTAATTTTTTTTGTTTTTTAAGACATAATCTTTTTCATGTTTATTTTTTAAATATTTTTTTGTTTTGTATTTTCGTCTCAGGTACAAAACCCAATCAGAATCTAAGTGCACAAAACCATGTTGAAGAACTCACATAGGTTGCATTTGGTAGAGAGACTAAGACTGGGAGACTGAGACTCAGTTCCAGCCCCATCACCAAACGCTACCATAAGGAGTTTCTGAGAAATATCACACCTAGGAAGTTATATATATTAGCTAAGCTATTACTCCTCCCCAATCTTTAAGGGTGTATTTGGAAAGGAGATTGAGACTTAAAGACTGAGATTGAAGGGCTGAGACTGAAAGAATGAGACTAAATTAAATTTGTGCATTGTGTTTGATTTAAAAAGTATAAAACTGAATAATGTAGGGACTAAAAATATAAAATGAAAACATTTTTTTTTCTTCAGAAACCCCCAAACCCTTTTCTTTTCTCTTTCTCTTCCCCTACCTCATCCATCATCAACACAACCAAACTTGACAAGAATTGATTTTGGGAGTAATTTTTTCTTTTACTGGGAAACATAAATCACTTAATATAAAAAACATTTCATACATCCACAAAAGCATAATCAAAAGAAGTTTTGGTAATAGATTCAAATTCAGTGCCAATTTTTAAATCAACTTGGAAAGAAATGGAGCCAGGAATGGCATGAAAAAGAAGTTTTGGCAGAAGAGTAGAGTAATGAGGGAATGCCAAATTAAAGAAAGATACTCCAATTCCACATTTCCATGTATAGAAGAAGAAGCAGCAGCATAATAGGCTTGAAAGAGATGCTGACCAAGGTAACCAGTTCCTCCCACAACAAGAACCTTCTTCTTACCCAGTTGTTTGCTTTCTCACTCCTCAAAACAACGGCGGCGTGACAACCTTCCTTCTCATCGGCGTTGTGCGCGACGGCCTCGCTTCTCACCCTCCTCTTGTCACTGACATCGTTGTGTGTATTTGGGATAATATGGAGGGTAATGATTGTTGTTGTTTATTGTGTTGTTCTTGTTGTTTGCTACAGAGCAGAGAAGTCATGGTGATGGTGTGGTGATGTTGGTGGCAGTGAAGGGAAGAGTTGAGCTTGGGTTAAAGAGGGATAAACTTGGAAGTTTAAATGTTATGTGGGGATATTATTGGAATAAAATGTTATTAAAGTTTCAGTTTTCACTATTTGGAGGTACTGAAAATACTGAAATTCTAGGGATTGAGATTGAAATTTTAGTTCCAATCTCTGTTCCAATCTTGGGTTAAAGAGTTGAGCTTGAAATTTTACTCACATTTTTACTGTTGCTGGTAAACTGCCACCTACAATTCTTGGGAATTTTCCCTATAAAATTATAGATGGTAATTATACTATTCATTTTTTATGCAATGAATTAAGTCTTGTTAATATCTAGTTCATTGCTTTCTTAACGTGGGTTTTGTATTTGATGTTAGTTCTGATTCTGTGGTTTAAGGTGTTTATTAATCATGGTACACATTTGTGAAAATCTCTAAAATTTTCATGATCAAGTATTGTAAAAATATCTAGATATAGTATTGAAAAAGTCTTGAAATTAAACATGTAAATCTATCACTAGAAATATCTAGGATCATGATACCTAGAAAAATTTAATACATAGAACTTTCTAGAAACTAACTTGGAAAACCTATAAATAGGTGATGCGTATCCATCTTAGGTTGTTTTTAGTCTCAATTTCTCTTTATTATTTTGTTATTCTTTGTGAATTGAAGTTATTAATTGAGCAATCAAACAAACTTGATGTTCTTTAAGTTGTGTTTGTGTTTTAGAGAAATTCACTAAGAGTTTTAGGTGATTGAAGACCATTTGAAGAGAGATTGGAACAAAGAAGATGAAGAAAGGCCTAAGGACTCCACGTAATACGCCACATTCCCACGTTAAACGTGAGAAATGAAGGAATTGAGACAGAGCCCATACGTAATACGTGGGGCACTCACGTATAATGTTAGTTAATTCAACAAACTTGTCCATTTTTACAAGGAGCCCACGTTATACGTGAGCTCCCCACGTCATACTTGGGCAATTCAACACACAAAGGGGGACTTTAGGCAGTAACCCCACGTTATACGTGGGAGCTACACGTATAACGTGGGAACAAAAATCCAATTCCAGCAATTCACCAATTCCATTCCAAATCCAAGACTGTTTGAGCATCAATTCCATTCATTAATCAAGGGTATAATTGGAAGAATCAAGAGAAGATTGATTGAAGATT
>JASCZI010152030.1:2546-13086 GCA_036250425.1 Stylosanthes scabra | reverse complement strand
TAATATATAATATTATAATATAGTCTTATGTTTGGTCTAAAATCTTATTTCATAAACAAAATGCATATTCAAAAACAAATAAAACATTTAAATTTCATTTTGAAATCGACTCAAAATGCCCCAAATTTGACTAGTCCGAGTTGGGTCTTTAGGCTAAATCGGGCCATAAACACCCCTAGATATAAGAAGATTAATACCAAAATGTGCCATCTCAACGTGTTTGATTATTATGTATTATAATCATTATATAATATAAATGATTTGTATTAATTAATAACTTTATAAAATAATCATTTAATAAATACTAATATATATTTTAATTAATATAAATTACTTTCCTAAATTTTTATAAAGAGAAAAGATAAAGATTTACCAACATCAAAATGTGTCACACCAGCATGTCTGGCTACTATGCATTATAATCATTATATAATATGAATGATATGAATAATTTGTATGATTAATTATTTTTTCATAGATACATAATGTTAAAACATAATCTTATATCTAGTCGAAAATCTTATATTTCATATAATACAAAATGCATACTTAAAAACAAATACCATATTTAAATTCCATTTTGGCTAAAATGCCCCAAATTTCTCCGGACGAATCTTTAGGCCAATCTGGGCCATAAACCCCTTAGTATTTTTTATTTTTATCTTAAAATAATATTTTTCATGACAAAAACGAAAAATATAGTGTTAATTTATGAAATAGAGAAAGAAAAAACAAAATCAGCAACCAGACGAAAAACTATGTAGTAAAATTATAAATAGAATAGTTTATATATAATAAATACATGAAAGAAGGAATTAAAACAAAATTTAAAAAACTAAACAAAAGTTTCTAACTTTATAACTCCATTGATGTATTTATGAATTATTTTCTTAAAAATTATTTAATAAATATTTATTTTTAGTTTAATTAATATAATTAATATAAATTGGTTTTTCTAAAATTTCATTAAAAACAAAAGAGAAAATTTAAATTAATTAATATAGCACTGTATATATACTATATTTTAAAAGTAATATTATTATAGACACAAAAAAAAGTAATATTATTATTATATACAAAAATAGAAATTTTAAGCTATTGTTTAATGTACAATAAATAACCCAAGAAAAAATTTGGATTATATAAGTTTGAAAACAAACCATATTTAATTGATAGTTACAAAAAAAAAAAGCATATTTAATTGATTCTTTCCCCAATCAATTACAATAAGATGATTAACAGCCAATTAATTAATTTAATTAGATATTCAAATATCATACAAATAATTAATAATGTATATGAATTATAATTAACTATAATTAATTATTTCAATTTGTTGATTTGATTTATTTTTCAACTACTTGATTTAATTAATTTAGAAATTAAAATAATAGATTTCTGAACAAAAAATATAATTGAGATATTTTTAACTAATAATTAATAATTAATAGTTCTAAATAATCAACAATTAGTATACTTTATTAATATATGTACACTATATCTTGAAATTAATATCATTTTATTTATATTATTATATATAATAATTGAAACTTTGATCTCCTAATTTAATGCTCAATAAAAAATTCAAATTATGTATAGAAATAAAATATATTTAATTAATTCTTTTCACATCCATCTATACAATAATATGCATAATAATTATTAGTTTGATTGGTATTAAATTAGAGATAATTATATGTTAATCGTGCAACTATTTACATTAAACACGTAATTTTGTCTTTATATATATATTCTTCCATTAGTTGTAGCCATTATTCAATTAATATATATTTCTATCTCATGATTATTCCATTACTTGTAGCGATAATAAGAAGTTTTTTATTAGGTTTTTAAACAACATAAATTTAGAAAGGTTTAATATCATTTAAACTATTTTTTTATTCTTGAAACTCAATTTAGAATTTGTATTAAGAGAATAAGATATTTACTTCTTTATTTCGAGTAATGCTTTCAAGACAACCACTAATTATATATAGGTTAATTTTTTTTTTCAAATCTAATGTGATATGGCTCGGTATTTATTATAAATTTAAAAGTTTTAATTTATAAATTAATAACATAAAAGTATATATAAATTATACAACATACTATCATTGAATATTTAAAAAATTAAATAGAAAATAAAAAAATTACACGGTAGACTATAATTTTTTTGGTGTCTAAGAGGAGGCTCGAACCCGATACCTCTTACAATGATCATTGATAAATAGAAAATGAATTCTAAAAAATAAAAATTACACAATCAATAATTTGTGGTCACCTTTCAAATTTCTTTGAACAAACTAATGTACGTAGTTAGCACTCAAATCAACAAATACAACCTGAGATGAAACCTGAAAAATTTGATATATTGTAATTGATTGCGACCAAAAGTATTTATGTTGTAAGGTTAAATGAGAAAACAAAATTTGAGTAAAAACAATCATTATAACATTAAAGCATAAAAGCAAGAACGAATTAATAAAATGTTAACGAAATTATAATTTATATGATTAATTTTAATTGGATGGAAAACAAAGAATATACATTATTATTTAATGAAATAGTTATGAAAGAAAAGAAAAATTTAGATAAAACTAAACAAAAAATATTTGCTCTACAACTTACGCATTCTATATATAATATTCATAGAGATTGATATAAGAAAAAAAATTAAGGTAACTATTAAAAAGAGGTGATATAAAATATTATAATTATAGACATATTTCGCTATAATTAATCATAAAATGCTTACAAATTTAATCATTTAACATATAATAATAGACTTGTATACTATATTTGATTTATACTTGAATTGTGTTAATGCTAATTGATACAAATTTAACGAACTTTTTTACTAATTTATTTAATAACATGCGTGACAGGAAGAGTAAATATACTAAAATTTATTTAAAAAACTCAATTGACTTGTGAACGAATGAATTTTGTGTTCATATTAATATGACATATAAGATACCAATTTTGATTAATTTATAACATTGTGCGACGAAAGGAGAGTAATTATAACAAATATTATTTGATTTGTTTGAAAATACATAGTATTTATATAAGATAATTAATGAAGATGTATATTAATTTTTCTAATCATATTATAATATAAATTTACAAAGAGTAACATTGTAATACAGTAAAACAAATAATTAAAAAATATTAAAAAACAATTAAAAATAGTTTTTTTTTATCGTTTTTCACTCACCAAAAAGACCGAAAAAGGGGTGAGATGTTCCAAACGGAACAGAGTACATCAGAGAGTACAATACTCCAAAACAAACTATGTAAATAAATATTTTCAATGGAGAAGTAAATTCATCTAGTATATCACTAAATATACTAAGCTCCTTCTATTATATCGCCGTTACAGTTTTGCTTGCTTGATTTCTATCTTCCCATTCATGCATCCATTGATTATGAATCACCACTATTTTGCTTCTACAATTGGGATACTCTTATTCTTAAATATCTTATCCCTTCAAATGCTCAATACATACCAAATTGTTGCAAATAAACGTATACCCCAGCACCACCATCTCCTTTTTTCCATCATAATAACCATCTATGAGTACACACTTCACCATATCAAAATACTAGACCAAATATTTCAGGTAAACATCAATTGAAAAATAGATGATAACCTATTTCTTCATGACTTCACAGAGTACACACTTCACCAATTTGGTGATAGATACTATCCATGAGTACACACTTCACCATATCAAAATACTACACCAAATATTTCAAGTAAACAGCAATTGAATAGATGATAACCTGTTTCTTCATGGCTTCACAGAGTACACACTTCACCAAATGATTTTGTATTATCCCACATCTTATTAGTTTTTCCTAAGTATTTAATTTCTCGTATTACCCTCAATTCTTTTTTAATCTGCCGCAACTTTCCATTATATTCCCTTTCAAACTCTTTTAAGATCTCAATCTTACCATCTCTCCAAAAACCCCTCACAATCCACATAGGCAAATTCATTTTAGTTTAGGTTTCGCGCACAACCTCAATTTTCTTGTGGCTAACGTTCTGCCTTATATGCACGGTGGTTTTCTCCCTTGACGTTGCTTCTTTGGTCTCAAGTCTGCTCTCTTCTTACCTTCCACCTTTCGTCCCACTAGCCTCGCTAATACTTCGTCGTCATCACTGCTATCAAAGAACAAACCTTCCCTGCCCCAAACGTCCGTCGATTCCAAGGCTTCAGTCAGTCTCTCTTCTTTGTCTATGTAATCAGAAGAAGAAGCATTTCCACCATTCATCAGAAAATTCCTTTCCTCCTCATGTGCACCTTGAAGTCCTGAACTTCATCACACTCTGTCTCCCCCAAAGCCGTTCAGATTGCCATTGAACGCATCTGTGTTAATCCGGTACAAGGTTTCATCACTCTGTGTATCTTCCTCCACAACCCCTTCAGAGTCGTTCATATCCGCCGACTTCAAACCTTCCACTCCTTCTACTCCTCTGTCATGGTGTACAGTCTCCGTGTGTTGGTTGTCAGATTTCTCACCCACATTAATGCGATACAGAGACTCACCGCTCAGTTCGTCCACACTACCCATCGCACCAGCACCATTCTCTTCCTCTAGTACCGGCGCAGACTGCGTACTCGGTAACTCCACCACTTTCTCTCTCACTGGCGATTGAAATTCTGTCGTAGAAAGTGACAAATTATGTGCTCTAGGGCTTCGGTTTGGTTAATGTATGTATTAAGACATAGACACTGAGACATAGACATATGAGGCATGGACACAAATTTTTTATGTTTGTGTATAGTATTTGGAATGAATAGACACAACACTTGTGTAGTGTCTAATATTGTGTTTGGTTACAAAGAACAAGAACACTACACAATTCAAAATGACAATTTTACCCTTAGTTATAATAATTTAATAAAAATTAAGTTGTTGCATTACCATTTTCCTTGGCTGAGTCTCCCCGTAACTATTGTTCTCTCCAATTACCCCCTCCACCATTGACCTTCTTCAAGGCTGCCTCAACTTGACGTCTCCGCCCAATGCGCCGATTGTCCTCCTCTTCTCACTAGTTCTCCCTTGCTCGTAGTCATCACAACTGCATCGTCAAAATACAACCATCATCACTGTACGTTGTATAACCCCTGCTCTCCCTCTCCCCTGTCGGTGTGTCTTGTCCTGCCACCACATCCGTTTTCGTTGCAGCCGTATATGTCATCGGCGACCACCGTAGCCAGAGGTTCTCCCCCTTTCTTGGCGGTCCATCTTCTTGCACTACTTCCTCTTTTTCATGTTTTCATGTTCTCTAATACAGGTTCTTAAACCAACTCTCAATCATTTTTCTATTTAAGCTTATGTTTAGTTAGTAGTTAGGTTTTAATTTTTAGGTAATAAGTATAATTTAACCCTATTTATTTTTCTGTTTGGAATTGTAGATTTTCATTGGTTAAAATTGTTTGGATTTCTAGATCTTTATTGGTTAAAAATGTTTTGATAAATTGCTATGAACTGCTGTTGATTTTGTGTGTTAGTGAGTTTTTCCAAATTGGCTTAGAAGATGGCTATTAAGAGGTTGAAAATGGATGGATTCAATGCTTCTCTTTATCAAACATCATAGCCCACCTCCTTAGTTTGTCCTGATAGTAATTAATGAAAATATGAAAGTCTTCTTTCTCTATAATTTTTTCTTAGTTTTGTGATGAGTTGAAGCAATGTAACTATGCTTGAAATTTGTTTAATTGTATATTTGTTTAACTTTTGAGTGTTCAATACAAAATCTGATTTAAGAAGCTAAGTGTGTTAGTGAACATTGCTTGTGCAAACTGGTGTTGGCCATGACTCAGGCTCCTACAACATGTTCGAAGACAAAAGAATAATTCATTGCATATGCCTACATCTATGAAGGAAAATTAAAAGAAAACACGAACAACATATCCAAGAAATGAAAATGGATACTAAAGGGCCACAAAGTCAGATGCTCTCCTTTTGTTTGTGTTTTCTTATTTCTAATTCACAATTATGCAATTGTTAATATTAATCTGTACTTCCAATGTTATTAACGAGTAAGACCTCACCTTAAACCATTTCCACCTGGTATCTACGCAATCATCTGGCACAGGTTCCGCCTTTGCGAATAAGAGACTTTGGACACGCAAAACTAAACATAACACCTTATGAAAATACCTACTAATAGTCTCACCAGACCTATAGAATTTAACTTGTACCCTGCGATTTTTTGTATGATGAGCTAATATGAGTAAAACAGTAGCTACTTGCTCAGCTATTCCAACATGACCATTCTCATCTAACCCATCCTGAACTTGTAACAATTCACACAAATTTGCAAATGCATTCAACTCATTCTTAACTCCTAAATACAATTTCTATCACCCCCGGCCCCAATGATGTTATCTAATGCATCTTGCCTTAATGGCAATGTGTTCATTCTTCGACCAATCGAAGAATGGCCCCAACTCTTATTCTTAAGATACATATATAAAGAAACCAAAAAAAACAACATAAATGTGTCAAATTGCATTCTCATGATCCAATAATACCCAACACATTATTTAATTAGTTCATAGCGATCCATCTTCACTTCCTACGAAACAATAAAAAGTAATTTCTTAAAAACAAATAAATAACAAATACCAATATCAACCCTTTAAAAAAAATTAAAATCTCTGATTTCTTTCTTTGCCAATACCCAACTAAACTAAGAACTGTCTAATACACTCTTCGTGTAATCATAGATTAACATACTCATGTTCAAAAGTATTTTTAGTTAAATGAGGTAGTCATTAAACTAAATTAGTTTGCAAGTTTTTTTTTCAACAAATAAAAACAAACATAAATTAATAAGTGCAGTATAAAATGAGAGTACAAACTACAAAGTAAAAGTACTCAGTTAAAGTAGATAGCACAAATTGTAATTTCATAGTCATACAAATAAGATAAGCATATATTATAATTTATTTTCCAAAAAAATATACACTCATGAAGTGCAGAGGAGAAGAATAAACTATTTCAAACCTTGAGGGGTAGGCAAAGGGGAAGGAAAGAAAAAATGATGGAAGGTGGAAGAGAGAACCAGTCGTGAGGAGTTTGAACCAGGAACAGCTGCTGCTCGTACACGAAAACCACACTTCCAATTTTTTAGGGTTTGTAAAAAGAAGAAGGGTATTTCTAGAATTTAAAAAAAAAAGCGAGGTTAACATTGTCTAGAAAAAGTCTCATATCTCTGTGTCCATCACTATGAATCTGTGTCTCATCATTTTTCTGAGACACAGAAAACATGTATTTTGTGTATATGCGTGTGTACCCGTGTCTTTCCATTTTTAATGTCTCACCAACCAAACATAGAACGTGTCCCTCCGTTGTCTGTGTCTTTGAGTGACAGAGACACTAACCAAACGAAGCCTAGGTGTTTGATGAGGGAACGGACACGGACAAGAGGAGTCGAATGCACCCTCCCCATTCATGACCCGTTTTGAGATCATTGGCCCATTCATTTTTACCTTAGCCAATCTTTTAACAACTTGGGCTTCATGAACCATCGGGTCCATGCCCATCAATACATTCCATGCTTTTTCAGTGTGGTATCCCATTAGTTGATCCACAATAGCCCTCCCCTCCTTCCTCGTTTCTCCAAACACAGCGCCACCATTATCGCCCTCAACATTTATTGCTAGCGCGACACTCAATTTGCAATCAATTATTGCCTCGAGTTGAGGATCTCAACGTTCATCAAATTCAAATCAGGTCTGCTTGATTGTGTCCGCTCGTGAGCCGCCAGAGACTCCTCCACCATTGATGTCGAGTTTGTTGCCTCCATTGAAACAGAGCTCTCTTTCACCAGGTCTGGGTGTGACTGCACACTATAAATTTTTTATCCGAACTCCTTGATAAACACATCAAACGTCCTATCTTCAATTTTGACTGAAACCCATTCATGGACCATTTCCCATTTGTAGCAATCTATCAGTATTCTTGCTATACTGTATGATTTGGACTGTTCTGCTCTATCATCTTGCATTATCACTTTGCCCCATAGTTTTGTGATTTTGTTGAAGTTTGCCGTGCACCACAAACTTACTGGTAACCCCATAATTTAAATCCAGACGCGTCTAGACAGATTCCAGAAAATATCCCAGTGGGGTCGGATTTCGTCAAACACCGATTGGAGCAATTGGTTCTGCATCGCTTCATCTCTCATCTCTGATCTCTGGAGACGAAAAAGTTATCAAACACCTATATGGGCCAACATCCCTGCATTCAATTTCTCTCGAACCCTACCATTCCTCCAGTAACAAGTTCATCACTTTTTTGAATTTTATAGGCTTCACACACACTCCTAACAAGCTTCTACTCAGTCTCTGTCTCTGTTCTTCTGCCCATGTTGCTTCTACCACCTTTCTCTGCTGAACAATCACTTTCTGATTATCTATTTGCGTCTCTTTCTTTCCCTCATCACCTTGTTCAATCTTCTTCACTTCAATCCATTTCTGCACCCATCTCTGTCCTTTTACACGGTGAGGTCCTCTGAACTTCCCTCTGGTGTCCTCATTTCCTTACCTGACGAACTTTGATATTGTCACATATAATCTTTCACCACCCAGTGTGTACCATTTAGTCTTCTAATGGCACTCATCGCTCCTTCGAATGAGTTGAATCTTATAAAAGCAAAGGGGTTATCAGTCCTCAATCGCTTTTTCCTCAAGACAACTAAAAATGTCAATGATATAAAACTAAAAGAGAAATGTCAATGATATAAAACTACTAATTAGAAAACAATTAAACAAAATTATAACGTCTTTAAAAACTATTAATTAAAATACATATGAGAGAAGAATTGATATAAAACAAAGTCAGCATGTATAAAATTTGACAATAAATTTATTAGATGTAGAAATTCGACCACATTATGTCCTCTACTTCAATCATTGTTAGGCAATCATGTGTAGAAAGCATAGAGGTGATTGAATTTAAATTTGACCTACAAAGTGAATCAACAACAGTTTTTGTTAAAGAACGAAGAATACATTACTCGGAAGAAAAACAAATTTAAAGATTAATAACAAAAAAACAACTATGAAGAAAAAAATTCCTTTGAAAACAAAACATTATATATAACATTTACATGAAGTCAAGAATATGAAAAAGAATCATTATAATTATTAAAAAAGATTTGATTTATAATTATATTAGTGTTGATTGAAATATATTTATACAACATGTATACTAATTGACTTAATTGATTCTTATTTTTAATTGATTTACATTTGATTTAATTATAAAAACTTTCCTAAAATGCAGAGCAGAAGAGAGAGATAACCTTACTGGCACCAGAATGCGCCACCAGAAACAGTTGCGTGCTACACGCCCAAACTCACAAGTTTTGGGTGAAATTGGACGTTGTTTGCGACATGCTACACGCCCAAGTGGTGTGCTACACGCCCAAACTTAAGCTTTTGGCTAAAGAGGGCGTTGATTTCGACGTGCTACACATCCAAGTGATGTGTTACACGCCCAAAGTGGCGTGTTACACATCCAGGGGAGCTTTTCCAAGCTCAAAACCCCACTAATCCATGCATAATCCATGCATTTTTAGGTTTCGGGTTAAAGCATAAAACCATGCATATTCATTAAATCTCATGTTCATTAATCATTAATCACTAATTAATTCACTAATCCATCATCTCATGTTAGATATGTTTTGGATTCTAAGTTTGGTGTTCCACCAAAAAGTGAATCAATTATGCATCCTCTATTCATTAGCATGCCTCATTATTAGGAATCCCACTTTCTGATTCATCATTTCATCAAAAGCATTCATAAATTCATTATACATCTTATCAATGTCTGAAATAATTCACCATCTTTTAACTTGCACCATTCATTTAGTCACCCATTTCATTATTGTTCACATGCATCCTTCATTATTAGGATTCCCACGTTACTTCATGTATCAATTAGGTTAGTTTGCATTTATAGACTTAGCTTTGGATTCTCTGAATCCTCATTACACCACCACAACTTTCTCTGAACACAATTCATAACCACTACTTTTGCTAAATGAGTTTTCATGTCAAAGATATCATCAATTATGATTCAGGGCATCCAAAGTCTAGTTGGTCCATGATGCTGGATTTATAAATCCTAGATCTCTGCAAGTATACCGAATCGTATCAAGTAATACCACGGTAAAGTGGGTATCGATCCCTCGAGGATTAAAGGACTAAGCAATCACTACCAATTAATTCTTCTAATCAGATCAAATGAAAAACTTGAAGTAATTAAGAACTGAGAATTTCGAATATTAATTAGAAAGGAAAACAGAATATTACTTGAGGTGTAAACGATGATAAGAAAACTGTTAAGAGCTTCGGAGATGTTTTTCATTTGAGGGTCAATGCATACATTCAAATACCAATTCTAGGGTCTCAATTATCAAGTACAACGAATCTAGTTTAACTAAGCCCTAATCTCTTAATAACTTAGTTTCTATTTACCTAATCAAAAGCTAATCTTTTAGTCAATCAATCAA
>JASCZI010152029.1:11622-22326 GCA_036250425.1 Stylosanthes scabra | reverse complement strand
GCATATCAAGCAGAACCTGCCGGCCACGCAATCTACGGATTCCCCTCCGTGTATGCTCAGATTGGCCCTCATGCTGATTAACAACAAATCCATCACGAACAAGTTCGATTTGGTTACAAATCTCAGAAGATTCTTCCCTATTTTCACTAGAAGACACAACTCTCTGCTGGCTACTCATCTGTACCCACTCCCTAATGATACTCACCCTCTCCTGCTCAGTTTCCCCAAGCCACTGTCCCCTTGAACCACCACTTCCTCCGGGAACATTTGTTGCGCGATGATCCCCAGCACCGCTATTCATCCATTCTCTGAAAATTTGCCTGACTCTTTCCCTTTCAACTTCTCCAAGATCCGAAGAGCTCTCACAATTAGAATTGCCTAAACCCTCATGTTCATCATCATGAGAATCATTCTGACTTTGTGACTGTGACCATGTTTCTGATTCATTCTCACCCAAAATTGAAGAATCTTCTATCACATGCCTTTCACCTTCTCCTCTCTGAGGCACATCTTCCTGTGACAGGTCCGAGATCAATCCATCACTCCGCTGCGAAACTAACAACTCCCCAGACCTCCCTTGAACTTGACCAGCCATGTGTTCATCCTCGATTTCTCGCCACATTTGCAAGAGGGAAGACGACCGGGCACCCCCCCTGCCTCCTCCATCCCCTCTCCTACCTGATAACTGAGAATGAGACTCCCTAAGAAGTGTAGAGTCAATCACAGCCACACTATGCACACCAGCAATAGCCATCTCTCTTCTAATTCAGTAGTTTTTCTTTTCTAACAATGCACGCAACTGATACAATAAAAGATCTCTTCACTTCGCTTCAATTCAATTCAAATTCTAAACCACCATATTCAAATGCATTAAAATTTGCAGAGCAGAGTAAAAATGCCAAAAGGAAAACCAGGGGCCAGTTGAGTACCAATAGGCACATGAATGGGACCAAATTTTTCCAACTAAATGTATTAATGTTACAGCTAAACCACACCTTCGCCTGCCAAAATAGTAACAATATTTAAAAAAAAAAAGCATAAATAAATGCAAAATAACGAAAAAGACAGCATTTAAAATAGCAGAATTGAGAGAGTGAAGCAGGAATTTTACCAGTGAAGTTGTGATTTTGGTTTGGGAGTAAAGCAAAAGAAACCTAACTGTTTCTGTGAAGAATCGAAAAAAATTCAGAAAACGAAGGAATGAATGAAAAGCCAAAGGGGACACATCAACGGCGGTGATGGAGAACGGGGCCGTCACATTAACGTTTTTTCGAAGGAGTCATCATTGCGTGCCACGTGGCGATATCTCCTTTTTCTTATTCTGGCCAATTGACGGAGACTTTTACTAATCTTAAATCCAACCGTGAAGTTTCAACTTTCACGCAAGCCTAATCACACCGACTTAAACTCCGTCGTTTCAATCGATGACTGATTCACTCTTTCCCCTCTTTTTCTCTTTTCTATTTTTGTTTCTACTTTTGTTTTTTCTTTTCTATCACACTGTGTATATAGTTAGTCTGTTGTGCCTTTTGCATAAATATAAAATAATTTAATAAAAAATAGGTCCCATTAAATATATTCAAATAATGCATCATAAATTTCGTCAAAGATCACAATTATTATACTTATGAATTGAATAATTTTCTAATAAAAGGTCAAGGAGTGAAGTGACAGTGTAAATTAAACCCAATTTTTTTTATTAATCATACTGTCATATGTTTGTATTTTAATATTGCCATATATCTTTGATTTAATTACTGGTGGTATTGAATTGCCACCAGTAAAAAAAAATAAGGAGTTCTATTACGTCTGTTGTATGAGTACGTCTATTTTTCAAAAGTATTTGTATCAGATACGTATTAAGTATGAGTATTCCAAAAATACAGTTAGATATTTTGAATACATATCAAATAAAAAAATTTTAAATATTTTTTGGTACGTCTTAGATAATATATTTTGAGTATGATTAAATATATTTTTTTTGTTAAAATTAATTCAAAATCAAATTATTTTAAGTAATTTTTTTATTTTTTAATTTTTTATTCTAAAACTATTTAAATATGACATTTAAGATGTTAAATTAATTATTTAAATATTTTATTTAAAAATAAAAATTCATTTTATTAGTTAAAATATATTATTTATTTCTTTAATTTTATAAAATTTATTTATTTTTTATATATATATTTGCATATCATGTCCATTTTTTTTTTAAATTTTCGTATTCCCTACCCGTATGCATATTGAAGAAAAGCTGAATCAACTTCAAATAGTCTAACGAACTTTATTATTGTGGTTAATCAACTAATGGTCACACACTACTATTTCCTATGATCTATTTCCTTTGAATTTAACTTTTTATAATTAATTTATAATAATATATTTAATCAAATATTGTTTTGTTATATAGATAGAAATAGGTGACTTTACCATGTGTTCATTTAGAAAAGAAATATTATTTCTACTTATTTGACTATACTTAATGAAATTCAATATAAAAAGCTTTTACATATCAAATTCTTAAACCCTAAAATGAATTCTTGAAATTCATAATAAGATATTGATTTATAGATAATTACTGTAATCACATGAGTTCATTCTTTAATCTTTACTTATATCCTCCAAATATCCTCCAAAACCGCAACAAGGTCTTTTCATTATTGACGATTTTGAGTATACAACAGAAAAATAAGGCAAACTAATCATCATTATCATTGTGAAAAATTGTAATTTTACTTATCTGTAAATTCCGTTCATCCTCCACATACTACAAAATTAGTGTAGCATGTGGCCATTAACTTAAACTAATAATAAGAGGGTTAATTATAGTACTATATGCAATGGAAGATTAGAAAGGTAATAATGCCATATAATAATTAAAAAGCTGTATGTCCCCAACACACGAGACTTGGGTGGACGAATACTTCATTTTATATTGCTCATTACTTTGTTCATCTAACATATTTAAATCCATCATTGGTATACATAGATTCGGGTATACATATGCAAAAACTAACTCTAGTTATTATTATAATTAGTTAAAGAAGAAATGATAAAGTTCTTTATTTATGGATAAAGGTAATCTAATTATGAACATGTCTACCTAAAGGGGCTTCACCCTAATCATCAGCTTGCTTTATATACAACATATACAGCATAAGCTTCCTGCACTTTATCACTTTATCTTGTGCATTCAGCCTTCATGGAAATATAAATAAATAAATAAATAAATAAAATTAAAGCATTTTCAAAATCAGATTTAATTTGTTTGGTCTTTTTTTATATTTTGGTTTGAGAAATACTATATGACCATCAATTTTAATTTATTTTAATTATTATTTAGTCATCATGTTCAATCTAAGGTGTTATTATATGACTTTAAACTATAATCTAAAGGTGTTTACGGTTGATGGCTAAGAGCGATGGCCAAAATATATTAAAATTAATGGTCATCTAATATTTTTCTTTTTTTATTTAAAGAGTTTCAACGGAAGAAGAGAAAAAAGCTAACAGGACTAATATTAATTTCATGCGACAAGTGATTAAGGATTAACATAATTGCCAACAAATAATTTAGAACTTAGGATCATGTATATATAATTGTACTTTAGGGTAATTATTATTTCCAGCAAAACTATGGTCCCTTGAATTAGGGTGTCGTTCAAGTGTCTAACCCCACATTTTAGCCACTTGTTGAAGAATAGCTATATCTTAGGTGACAAATTTCCCAACACATTGCATGCAGGGTCCTAAACCCACGGAATGGTCATGTTCTCGTGTCTCTATAACCGAACCTCTCCTTATCAAATCAAAGTAATAACAAATATAGATAAGCAATATATGTAAACCAAAAAAAAAAAAAAAATAGATAAGCAATATATGATTTTCTTATAGTTCTTGTTCTCAACATGCATGAAGTAGATGCCACTCTCTTAATTATAATTATTTTCTGTTATTTTTGCTGTAGAGTCTACGTTCCATTCGGGTGGATATGGATCCATGGGAAAAATGCTTGTTACCCTTTGATAGGGAGAATTATTTTGTGTTCATAATGCATAACAGCATAAGCAAAAAGACTAGTAAAAGAAAAATGTCTATATATATTGAAGATAACGTGTGAAATTTATTTTTGTTTGATGATTAAGGTGCACAAAATTCAATAATATCATTCATGTAGCAATCAAACAAAGGAACACAAGCATGAGGATGATTATATCGTTGGCCAACGTGGAGAGTATTTAACTATTGGGGAAACTTTAGGAAAAATCAAAAGTACCACATTCAACTCAAAATTTTAAGGTGTCAAATAAATGAATCTTTCATTTTATAAACTTTTCATTTTTCTTTGTTCTGTGGGACTAACTCCTTGCACTTGAACATCAACAATGTATTTGTCCATCACACCGCCGCATCATACCGCGGAACACACCTCTCAAACCACCCTTGCCAAGAAGTCTTTTAATACTTCTCATAAATACTCTTTAAAACCAAACCGATCAACCATCGACTTTGATATTACATGTTGGATCACCGTGAAAAGCATTTGATCATATATCTATATATTAGTAAAAGGTATAGCTTGAAGATTTCAGGTTTGGTAGCTTTCAGTTCCTTTATGTATGAATAATTAATATTAATTGTTATCTATCTACTTTAACTTGTTTTTGAGCAAAACTCAAAACCCCACAAAACAGTTTGCACCTTAATGATGTAGGGTACATGGTACTTTCATCTCCTATCCAACTGCAGATATATAACTCCCACTTTTTCTTTTCTTTTTTTCTTTCCCTTAAAAGATAAAATGAAATGAAAATTTGCTTGGAGTCAGAGAAATCTTTTATTAAAGGTGAGAAAAAAAGAATATATTGTGATTGTGGTTGGGAATATAACAGGAGAACAAGCGAACAAGAAGAACATTGTTAACAGATGCCAAAGAGTCGTTTTCCTTCTACTAATTATTAGTAAGTAATATAATTAGGGTTGCTTTACTTGTTAGCTAGGCCTCTGATCTTTCCTCTCATCAATAATTAATAATTAATAATAGTACTTAAAAGTTAAAATATGGTTAAAATTGAAAGAGGATTGCAATGTCCTGGGTGACATTCCACCAACTACACTTCACCTGCAATGAATTTAATGCAAGCCACCCTAAATACTACTCATGTTGAGAGCTTCTATATATCTACACTTCTTATTGTTTCTAATATCTTGATTTGCAAATTTTGGGAATTCACCTTAGATTGGTATTTAGTAATTTATATTTTATACACACTTATTAACAGCGAAGTAGCAAAAAATATAAATACTATTGGGACGTGAAGTTTGTACTTTGTAGTCTTGCTAGTGTGGTAGCAGTAAAGTCAAGATAAAAGGAATTGAGCTTAGAGAATTAAAACTTAAGTCTAATTATAGATCTAATATCTAAAATAATAAAGAATTTAATCATAAAATGTTATTTTTAAAAAATATTAAAAATATAAAAAATATAAAAATTTCTCTAAATAGAATTAAATTGATAATTAAGCTTAAATTTTAGATCTTTAATCATTTTTCAAAAGAATTCACCTGCTTATACATAATTTTAACTACCGTTTCTACTCAGTACTCACACACCCACTCAGCCACTCTAACTCACCAAGGGGCTCTTTCACTCAGCCATTGCTGACAATCGAATTCATGTGCAGCAACTTGGAGGCAAGCATATCCACCACTTGAACCAACAACTCAGCTTGCATCAGCACATTCAGACATTCTTGTCATTTTGGGCTTTGGCAGATGGAATAGAAATTGTTTACCTTTGGGTTATAGATGGAATACGCTATAGCCGTATTATTGTTTCGCTTATAATTGAAGTCCAGAAAGGTTTTTCTTTTTGTCAGTAAGTGCAGAAAGGTTGAAACCAAAAACTACGAAAACATTGTAGAACAAAAATAAAAGAACCAAGTTCTTTTTGGTTTTTGGTAAACTAAAGAACCAAGTTCTTATTCCCACGTATATTGAACCTTATTAAGCCTTTTTGGTGACATATGTATTTTTTGGCGACAAACCTTATTGGGCCTTATGCCTGGCAGTAATATATCTATTGGAATTCTAAATTATAGTTAACCAAAAACAAAATGTAAATCCTAATTCCTAAAACATTCTAACCAAATTGGAAATTGGATTGGCAGTAAATTTTTAAATGAAACTTCGATCATCCGTTAATCCATGACTTGCTAAATTGAAGAAAAAAATCCTAAACTGATCCTACCTCTTCTCCTCAAACAAAAGAAAAAAATATTTTAAAATATAATTATACCTTTTTTCATCTATAAAATTTGAATCCATAACATTTTAAATTTTACTAACATAAAAAAATATGAACAATTCTATTTATACATTAAAATCAGCCACTAAAATCAGCCACCAATATACAATACATATTGAAATATAAAATACACACTAAAAATAAGTTAAATTACATATATATTTTATATTTTAATAAGTATTATATTTGGTGGCTGATTTTAGTGGCTAATTTTAATATACACCTAACATAACCCAAAAAATATATATTTAAATTTTTTTACTAATTTTATATTTGTTATTAACAAAATGAATTACAAAATAGATATAAGCATTTGCATAAAACTACTTATGAGTTCTCACAAATAGATGGAGGCTTTTGGAATTCTAGGCAGCATTATTGGATGAGCTATGATCAACATTACAAAATATGCAAAAACCTCTAATTAAAGTATCTGACATAAATTTAAATTAAGGCTTTGACTTCAATGGGAAAGAAAATTATGGTCCATATTGGACTAGAAAAAAAAAAAAGCTCAATGGAAGACTTAGATTATGTCCATACAAATGAAGTACAATTAGAGAATCTATCCACGTAATTTTCAAATTAAACATTTGCCCCACATGACGTGGAAACGTGTTAGGATTTGACGCTGATTTTCATACCGAAAAGGTTAATTAGGGGTAGTTGGTCATGCGAATTTGGCCCAATGGTATTTGAGTTATATAGAAGGGGTAGTGATTTTTCTTTTTTGCCGTTTTAGGCCTTTGGATTGGTTGGCCTAATAGAAAATAATTGTCCAAGAAGCATTTGATGGGAGTGGGCTAATAGATGAGGTGCATGTTCTCAATAAAATTGAGTCATCATAGTAGGCTAAGAAATAGGCTAATAGAAAATCAAAAAAAAAAGAAAAAAGAAATAGGCTAATAAAGAAATTAAGGTTTCAATACAAAAAAAAGATAAAAAATAAAAAATTAAGGTTTAATGATGTAGAATAAGAACTTAATTTATGTACAATCACTAATATAGCTGGAGACTTCCCTAAGTGTGATGTTCATGTCATGACAGGTGACCTAATACGAAATTAAAATACTTACATATAGGAGTTAGCATAGATTGAGTTGGTTCGGGTTTTGGAAAAAATAGAAAATAGAGCGATTAAGTTTTAATTGCTTTAGTAATTGGATGCGCGAGCGAAAATAAAATTTTGGAAAAAAAATACAAAAATATGAGAAACATATTTTTGTCAATAATAAATAATAATAAAAAATTAATAAAAAGTGATATATTATGAAATCTATAGTAATGTGTATATAATTTTATTCTTTCTAACTCTAATTATTATGCTTATAGTAACCAAAATAATTTATTATATTTATTTTTGTAATACCTAAGTTTTATTTTTTTTTCTTAATCTGTTAAGTACCTTCAACACAACAAGTTTTTTTTTTTTTTTGGTTAACCTGATGTAAGGTATTTAAAGTTAAATATGCGCTTGTGTTTTTTTTTTTCGTTTTGGAGAGTTATCTCAAATATGAATTTTGCAACGTTTAAAATTCATATTCTTTTTTTTTTTTTTTGAGATTTTGCTTCTATGTTGCGAATTTTTTGAAGTTAGGAATTTTGTTTTGATGGTTTTCCTTAAAATATGTCTTTGTCTGACGTAGAAATTTTTTATTACTTTTTTTTCCAAATATCTTATTAATTTTAAAAGCTAAAAGTGTTGTGTTTATCGATGTTTGATATTTTCGTGGAAGTTTTTAAAAGTTATAAATTGAATTTCTAATCTAATGGTTTTAAAAGATAACACGGGAGGGGAAATTATATGCACAGAAAAAATAAAATTGGTGGAATATAGGATAGAGTTATTGGGTGCCACCATGTGGATATGATTTTGGAGAAGGTGAATGGACAGGTTAAGGAGATGAACCCATTTCACCATTTGTCCACCCAAAACTAGGCTCCATGTTGAGTCTTTTTTTTGGATTAATTTGTGGTATCAATAACTAATTTTTTAGCCCAATATTTTGCCCCAATAACTTTCTCAACATCACACATTCATATTGGGCCCCAATAGCTTAATGTTTTGGCCTAAGTTTTTGGTCCCAAAATTTCTGTTGTCATTAAAAAATATAAACGGGATCTACATTAGCATAATATGAAACTTAACTTTATTCTTTAATATTTGCAAAACTCACCCCATCAGATGGTCCTATTATGCCAAGTCTCCCTGGTTCATCAAGGATCAGAAAATACTTTTCCCATTAAATTAAAACTCCAAACAAAGTACGATCTGGGTTTATACCTTGCAAGGTTCTTGAATCTTTGCTTGATAGTAATGCTAATCCATGACCTAAGTTACAAATTACGTTACACCACTACTTCTAATAGTAATCAGAACGTCAGACGAAACTTCTCCTTAATTAAACCACCCTTTTCACTTTTTTGAAGATTTAACCCATCTTTTCTTAAAAGAATTAATAGTTAAAGACGTTTTGCTTTGGTTTGGTTTGTTTAAATATTTGAACGGAGGAAAGGAATAAGATTTTGTTCCATGAAGCATATACCCCACACGCGCATCAATCAAATTGCATGTTCTAAATTAAAAACATGGCGCGTGGCTGCTTCTGATATGAATAACTGAATTCATCATGTGATTCTAATAAGTAATAACATTGTTCATGATGCAAAAAGTTCATTAAAATTAAGTAGGTATCTCCTTATTTTTGTTTTGGCAAGAGGGTATTCTAGGTTCGATAGATTCAGACTAATTTTTTACGTCTTATCAAGTGTCTTTTTTAAAGATTTTACGTGATCACATTCTCTTCTACATATATATCTCTTTCAAGGTTCGAATCCAAAACTAGATAATTAAGCAACATAGGTTACTTACTACTTTTTAAATAACAGTATTTAAATATTTATATGAAAAATAAATAAATAAAATTAAAAAATTAAAAAGAAAAAGATTAATAAAAAAAAGGAGTGGTCATGAAGTGCGTGGAGCAATGAATGAAGGTGGTGGTCGCATATCCTTTGGAAGATGCTAATACGTTGAGTTAACATGCCCCTTTTGGATTTATATATATACTAATGCATTCACTCTCTTTAAAACCCCCCTTCCAACCACTTCATGGCTTTAATTATGATCAAGCTAAGCAGGTTTCTTCCCACCACATGAAGAATTGAAGCTATGGTACTCTAATTCTCATCTCTCTTAAATACAAATTAGAGCAATCACCATGCCTTTCCCACCATCCAACTAGGCTATTTTATGGCTAATGTTGGTGGTGGGAAGGTTTGTGATGAGATGATCATATGATATGAGAGATCTTTGATATGTTTATCTTAATTTGGAGGAAATGGGGGTGGTGCCTAAATTTGTTACATCTTACAATTACAATACCCTGTATTCCCATTTCTCTCTCAGGGCAACTTCAATCCTTTGGCATTTATCCTGTGTATCAAAAACATGACTACTAAGTTTCATATCAATAAGGTGCACTCTAGTATTATGGTGTGTATTGGTCTATATATATACGTATATGAATTCCAAAATGGAGTCACAAATATAATGGCTTATTGAATGATGTGATGATATGACATTTATGTATATAATTAAGGAAACACTCTCTTTAGTGGATTCCTTATTTTCGATGTAGTTTTCATTTTTCAGTGTAGAGTTTCATTGTATTGCTTTGAAATGAAAGGAATATATATGCACGGATCACTTTTTATATCATAACGTTTTAATTAATCAAATGAGATAGGAAGATATTTATGTGATTTTAGCTGGTAATTTTAATTAATTTTAATTATAAAATATGTATAATAAAAATCAATGATTAAAAATACACAAATACTTAAATTTTTAGTTATACCTAAAATAATTCCAACATATATCATGTTTAGTTGCGAATGAAATTGAATTCTTGGCCTAACACATGGCTCTTTTCAGTTAGTAGGAAGCTAAATAAGGAAAACACAATCTTGATTAAGTTGAGTTGTTCAACAACCAATCTACCAAACCAACCAACCAGCCCCTTTATATGACTAGCTCCGACCCTACGTACGGATGACATATTTCATGTTCATTCTTGTATAAGACCAATCGGCCCCTTTTCTTCCATTATGCTCAAACTAAGAAATTTCGTTTCTTTTGAGGGACATCATGTGTAGAAATCCAGGTTGTGTTTGTTTGCTGAGTTAAATATCAAATTGGCCCCTCAAATTTGGGACTATAATTAAATTGGCTCCTGAAATTCAAATGGCATCAAATTGACCTCTCATTTTTATAGTTGTGACTCACATTGGCCCTTTTGTGATTCTTCGTAAAAAAAATGCAAATGTGGTCGTTAATTGTCCACGTTGGACTCTAATAAAACAACGTCTTGATGAGTCCAGGCCAAAACAACACT
>JASCZI010152025.1:0-13943 GCA_036250425.1 Stylosanthes scabra | reverse complement strand
TGGACAGAAATGTTCCTTCATAGTATAACTGGGAGTTGAACTTAATGAAAAACAAAATTAATTATTGTTAGACTAGTTCTAATTATTATTGCAGCATCTTTCTTCTGATAATGATTAATTGGTTGTGGGTATTGCAGCAATTGCAGGAATAGAAAGGTTTGTATATAAAGAGGTAGCATCAAATCTGGTTACATACCTAACTAATGTAGTGAAGCTGAGGAACTCTTCTGCTGCAAAAAGGGTTAATAGTTGGTGGCACCCATTGCTGATGTTTATTGGCACAAATATTCCACTATTATGGCCTCTTCTTTCCTCTATCTTATGGTGAGTCACCCTCCACAACTCCAATATCAACTATCTTCCTTTATATATGACAAACTTCTAATTATACATGTATACAATGATATAATAATTGTTCTTTGTTCCTTTTGTTCAATTGGTTACCTTCACAGTTGTGTTGTTTATGAGATAGAAGCAAAAATCTACCTCCTTTTATTGGCACCATATAATTCCTTATAACTCCTTTTAATATGTTTTGATTGCTTTAAATTTTAATTATGGTAGAAGCAATGTTTTATTCTTTCCTGGTTTCTCTTATTTGTGATATATAACTTTTTTTTTTTCTCATGATAATTTTAAGATGATAATTAAACACAATTTTTTTATCTGAATATATCATTTGTGCTGCTATGGACATGTGTGCTTCCCTGAATGCCATGTTCATTTGTGCTGCTTCCCTTGAATCTGTGTCCATCTTGACAGAAGAGGATCCAATATACCAAGTTGGAAGGTGAAGGCAAAAGGGTTTGGTGTTGGAGAGGATTAATGTTATATGTATTCCTATTCCTTGAGGTTTGAAGAGGGTTCTATTCTTTGCTTATTGGAGAGGATTAATGTTATATGTATTCCAATATACCAACCTTTCTCACATTTTATTAATTATTGTTTCTTACAATTACAGGATAATCTTAGAGATGTTCATGAAGATTGAAATCGCTGGTCATTATTATGAGGACATTCTGTTGGCAAAGTTCACAAAGTAGAAGAAGTCTTGGTTGTGGGTGTTATTACATGTTCGGATTAAATATTTCAGGATTTAGCTTTTGGTTTCTTAGTAAATTCTGAAACTTGTATGTGTTTGTGTATTTTGACGTTAGATGTCTTTTTTTTTTGGCGGACGTGACGTGATGAGATGTCTAAACATCTTTCTTTGTAGAAAATTCTATAACAGGTTAATTATATATATATATATATATATATATATATATATATATATATTTAATATTATTATGTTTTAATATTTTTATTTTTATTTGTTTATTTATCTGTTAAAATGCTTGATTAATATATGTATAATATTGTTATCAATTAAAAATAATAAAAGAAAAAATTGTATATAAATAGATATGTATATATAGTTATTTTTTTTAAAAATTTCCAAACAATAGCCTATGCTTAAGAAGACTGGTTATAGGTGGAGAATAGGCAACGCTTTATAAGTCATACAATAGTCAGGAAAAACGTCTCCTATTCTTTTAAATGATGGAAGGCAAGAACCATACATAAGCGTTGCCTTAGATACCCTAGCATTGCTTCAGAAGCGATGCCTATTCTCATTCCCAAAAGCGACCACTTAGGTACCAAAAGCAAGGCAACGCTAGTATAGGCAACAACCCAACAAGCGTCTCCGTAACCTGAAAAGCGTTGTCTTTGCCTAAGGCATCATTTTTTCAGGCTTTTGACATCACTTTTCAAATGTTGCCTTAGGGGGTAATTTTTATAGTGAGTATTTTTCAACCCTTGAACCTCTCCATAGATGGTTTTTTTATTCTCAAAGTATATGTGGTTCCTTGCATTCATCACATGAACACACATACCCAGTTCCTTTTATCACTACCTCAAGGTTTTCTCCCGTTAACAAGAATCGTAACAAAACAAAATAACAAGAATTATGATTAAACCTAACAAGTTTTAATTATAGAAAACTTAACAATAATCAAACAAATTTGAAAAGTGGAGGTGAGGTTGAAGATGATGGTGGCATTGAAAGAAAATGAAGGTGATGGTGGTGGGTGAGAGTTTAGAGGTGGAATGAAGAAGGTGGGGTAGGGCTGGAATTTTAAAACTTGAACATAGGTAATTTAAGAATAAAAAATGTTATTAAAGTTTCAGTCTCAGTTTCAGTCTTAGTCTCAGTTTTTCAATCCCTACTATCTGGAGGTACTGAAAATACTGAAATTTTGGGGACTGAGATTGAAATTTTATTCCAGTCCTCACTTAACAAACACAATACTAAATCCCAATCCTCTAGTCTCAATCTTTGTCCCCTTACCAAAGGCAACCTTAGGAAGGTCACGCTTTCGTTTTAACGCTTAATATATGTCAATATTAATATATGAAGTGTAATTGAATTAAAGAATGAAGAGATTTACAATTTGTAAATATAAGAACTTATGATTTAATTATTTGCAAAAATCATTAACTATTTGGATACATATTGGAAACTACTTAATAACTAAATTAGACATTTCAAAATAATTAAGGACTATTTTGTCTTTGGAGTAGATGTTCAAAGACAAAAAGAGTATTTACTATTTAATTATTAATGAAGTTTAATTAAATTTAGTTCTTGCTTTGGTTCAATATTCTTGGAGAATAAAGGAAGGAAGACACAAATGTGTTGAACAAGTAGGAAGCGGACACGCCAAGTCTCTTTGGTCCACATAACCACCACTAGCTATCTCACCAAACTTCCTATGAATTTCCTAATCACAACCAAATACGAAACAATGAAAAGAGAAAAAAAAAAAGAAAGAAAAAAGAAACGAGGCAAACTGTTAAAAAAGCAAATGCCAAAGTACTTTGTTCCTGGGACCCTCCTTTCCATCAATGTTCTCTTTATTTAGCCACAAAAGAATATGAGGAGCTTATCAAATCTCAGATTTTCTAAGTTCATCATCTTGGATTTCTCCTGTGTTAATGAAGCCAAAATCTTGGATTCTCAATACTGCAAATATATAACTTAGTTTATACTTTATAGTCTTGATTTAGAATATCATTGAGAACTAAAATTTTTGCTAATGGACTTTTACTACTGAACAAATGAAAAAACTCCATCAGTTGAACTGAATCAAAGTTTTAGACCCAACAATTCCTATCTGGTAATAAATTTTAGATACTAGCAACTTTTGGGAAAATTAATAAAAGGCAAAAATAAAAAAAATAAACAAATAAAGTGTGTACTCTTTCCCTTGTTCCTTATTCGAGTGAACAGCGTCTTTAACGTTTGTAGCTTCCAACAAACTAACATCTATCTGCTTTTACTTTCTTTCTTTTGAGAATTATAAAATTCGTACACATTATTCACAATGATTAAGAAAGATCGCAAAGAGAAAAATCAATAAATAAATAAATAAAAGGAAAAAAAAGAAAAACAAAAAAAGGGAGACCCAACCAAGAATACACATATTCCATAACATCACGGAGCGATTCTCATTTCTTCAATTTTTTTTCCCGTCAATTATCACAATTTTATCGAAACAAAACATACAAATAAAAATCCAAATATATATATTATAATATTTTTTCATCATTATCGTGGTCATCATCAACAACCCATTCCGGGTATTGAGCAGAAAAATAAAGAAACTCCAAAAAAAAACACATAAAAAGGTACATGTACATATAATATAAAGTTTTTCTCTTAATAACGAGTAATTATAATAATAAGGGAATCAAACTTTGAAGCACCAGGCATGATGATGATGATGGTGATGGTGGTTATGGTGGTGAGATCTTTCCCTGTCAATCATACCCTGGACGGTTCGAAACTCTTCCACGTGGCAGGGTATGGTGATAGGTCCTTTCTGATCGAAACCATACTCGTCTTCAGCTTCTTTGAGGAGCTGCAAGAAGAGTGGGTGGTTGAAGTAAATAACAGGAATAACAAACCTCTGCTGCTCTTCTCCTTGGCCCACCATAATCGCCAAGCATCCCTTCGGTATGTCCTTCAGATCCTCCTTCTTCTCGTGGTGGTTGAAATGGAGATGGGGTATGTGAAGGTGAAAACTCATCATATTGTTATTGTTGTTGTGGTGGTGATGGTGATGGTGATGGTGGTGCTTCTTGTTCTGGTTCTGGTTATCGCCTCCAATCACAAACCCCATAAAATCAACAAAAGAAATTACAGAAGTAAGTTAATATGCTAGTTATCTATGTTGTAGATCGGAGCGATTATGCTGATTTATGAATATTATAAGAAGACGGAAGAGAAAGGCCAGGGATCAGAGGCCGATATGGCGAGGTTAAAGAGAGTTAGAGAAGAATCGATGAGAGGTCTTGGGATGTTGCTCATGTTATATGAAAAATATACACCAAACAATCAATACCTACATAACACGGTAAGGATACAAGAAAGAAGGAATTACAATAAAGAAGAATGAGAGAGGATTTGCAAATGGCGAGGTAGGGATCCTTATATAGTAGTAGGATAAGGTTGATCTATAATATTATTGATGAATTAAATGTGAATGTGAACGAGATTGTTAGTTGCTGTTTTGTGTTTCGTGAGTCGTGATGCTTCTAGGGTTTCCTTAATTTGTACACAAATTAAAGTGTGCGTGAGAGAAAGAGAGAGAATTATTATAATTAATTAAATAAAAAAAACTAAGAAGCCAACCTATTATGATTAATAAGAAGCCCTTATATAGTTACGAATGATAAATCATATAAATTTTGAATGATAATTTAATTTTAGATATATAAATTATAAATAATTACTCATATAAATTTTGGATAATAATTTAGTTATTTGTTGACGGCTCTCTAACGTTGATTTTTATCATTCTTCATTAAATAAATATGGTGTATTTGGAGAGGCTAAAGTTTGGAAGAGTCATAACTTGATTTTTATTGGATGATCTTCTAGGTGGGACATATTCTGTGCGTAAATTAAATAAAAGTAAGGGAAGAGGCTCACATATGCCATGGTCCTCCTTGACATATGAGGTTACAATATTTGTAATTTAGATATAATAAGAAAAGGAAAAGGAAAAAGAAAAGAAAAAGAATATATAACTAATATTTTTTTAATTAATAAATCAGCTAAAAAATAAAATATTCGTAATAATTATTTATAAAATATCAACAATAAAAGGTATAAAACATCTGAAATCTAAAACAACAAACAATCAGTTAAGTTTGTATTTTTTAGAAACAAAACATTCGAAACCTAAAGAATAAAACATTTAATTTAAGTCATTGGTTGATATTAGTTGAACTTTTAAGTTTCGAATGTTCTATTTCTAAAATTGGCTATAGTTGCTTTAAGTTTCGGATCTTTTATGGCTTTCATCGTGGACGTTCTATAAATAATAGTTATAAATGTTTTATTTTTTATTGAATAATTTATTTATTTAAAAATTATTAATTACCTATATTTTCCCAATTAAAAATTACACAAGATCAAGATTTGGTGGAGGAAATTAAACATATATGGACATCAAGTTTGGCCAGTACCGTTTCTTCCATTAACAAGTTTTCTTTGATTGAAGTTGTCGGCTAGCCCTCATGCATGTGATCTTTGGTTGAGCTGCACCCAACGGTGGAACTTTTTTACTCTTTACTTTTCATTTATTTTCGAAGATTACAACAATTTTATAACGGATATTGAAAAAAATAATTATTTATTATGTATAAAAATATTATTTGGCATTTTATAAAACAATTAGAGTAAACTATTAATATTATCTTTGAATTTTAAAATTTTTAAAAATAATCTTTAATTTTATTAATGACAAAAGTGCATTTGTTATTGATAAAAATAAAAAGTAATTTTGTTTAACTTTTAAAAGCTTTAAGAAAATATTGGTGGTTTACTTATAATAATAATAATAATAATAATAATAATGATGATGATAATGATAATAAGGACAACAATAATAACATTATGATATTGCTATTTGAATAAGTAATTTTGACTAACAAAGTGTAATTAAATAATTTATTTTTATGTAAAATAGAATATTATTTTGATATCAAATAATATAAAAAATTATACATAAATAAAATTTTATTTGATATTAAAATAAATTTTTATTTAGTATAAAAATAAATAATTTAATTAAATTTAATTGACCAAAATTATTTATTCATGTAAAATTATTTTTTTAAAGGATTCACATAAAATTATTGAATCATTATAATAGCAATACATAGTCGTAGCGATAAATGATAACATTTACCTTTAATTTGAAAAGAAAAGAAAAGAAAAGAAAGAGAAAAGAGAAAAAAGACAAAACAAAAAAAGGCAGCAGCCTGCAAGTTTAAGGCCATAACATTTAACTGCCTCTGTTCGTCTTTTTGTCTCAACAAGGTGGCCATTTTAGGAATTTGGCTCCTCACCAAACAAAAAAAAAAAAAGATATTGGCAACTTTTCGTACATGAAATACAATGTTCCATTAAAATAGTGTGGAATACTGGATAACTTTTCAAAAGGATTTTTTATACCCTTTTTTGGACAGCTGGGAATATGGGTTCACACGACGAAGAAAGGCCACATGAAATGTAATTTGTAGGGCAAATGCGTAGAAGAATCTTTAAAATTGAATTAGTAAATAAATAAACAAATTACGTCCAAATAGCATAGCGAGAATGTTCCAATGTTACATAAATTGACTTTGTTTCTAAGCGGAAGACTTTGAAGAAATAAAGAGGGATATTGTGGGTTACGCCACGCTCAATATACACGTCACAATTATTCTCATTCTCCTTGCATTGCTGTTCTGTAATTGTGACGCAGTCTCTCGTAGGAGCAAAGAAAAAGATATCCAGCTTCTTCTTTCACCTTTCTAATTTAAAAAATTTGAATATATTGAAATGTAAATACGCAAAATAGGTAAGTTAACCAAATAAATGTGATGGAGATAAAAATAATTAAATTATTCAAATAAAAAAAGTTGAATTAATTTATTTTAAAATATATCTATATAATCCGTAAAAGGTTTCATTAAATTAAAAAATATATAATTCATGGAGCCATTCCACGAATTTTATGATATTTCATTTTACAAACTCCTGGATTCTATGTTAATGTCGAATGTAAAAATATATCCATGTTTAAAAAGAAATAGAAAAAAAAAATAGAGAGAATATAGAAGAAAGAGAAAGAAAAAAAGAAAGTGAGATTGAACGAGAGGGAGCAGGAAAAAGAAACCAAAAATAAATATTTTTTGGTTAAAACATTTTGTTATAAAAAATTGTTTTTAAAAATAATGTTTTAGCACTAATTGAAATTATTTTGGTTTAACTTATAAATAAGTTGAAAGAATAGTGCTACGGAATCAATGTCACGGAGCCATTAGGGAGTCAATAATTAAGTTATCATTCAAAATTTATATGAGTTATTATCCGTAACTCATATATCCAAGATTAAGTTATCATCCAAAATTTATATGAGTTATCATTCGTAACTATGTGTTGGCTCATAATGTATTGGCTCCCTAATCTTTTTCTTTATCTATTATTCCTATTAAAATATAATATTTCTTTTAAGAATAGTGCTACGAAACTAACATTAGGGAGCCAATAATTAAGTTATCATCAAAAATTTATATGAGTTATCATCCGTAACTCATATATATAAAATTAAGTTATCATCCAAAATTTATATGAGTTATCATTCAAAACTATGTGTTGGCTCCCTATTGGTCATAGTATATTAGTTCCCTAGTTTTTTTCATAGATAAAATAGGCTAATAGGTAGTAGTGTTATATATAAGTGAATTTGTATCAACATAATTTATGTTTGGTAATTTTATAGCAAAATTGATTGATAAAATGAAAATTATAATATTTTAAAGAAAATTCTACCTTACTTACTGTAGCGGTAAGCATGGAATGCTGACCGCATGTGGCAAATGATGTTGGTTGGATGTGGTCTTGGAAGAGTATCAGGCACATGGGTGCACATAAAGCATGATGACAATAATTATTATTATTTTATTTGGACAATAATTATTATTAATGGTTCTTCCTTTTTACGGTTGATGTGTGGATCATTAGTATTGGGCTGCAAACTGGGCTTGCCTTTTATTAGGCTATTAGGCTTAAATGATAGGTCTATAATTGAAAAGGAAGCATTGACAAAAAAAATAAGGAAGAAAAAACAAAAAAGAAAAATACTGATACATGATTTGAATGCAACATGATTTCATAAATGTCTACATTTTTCATTGTCCAGCAAAATTGTACCAACTACGTAAATGAGTTACAATACAGGATGAGAATGACCAAATAAATATTGGAAACAAAAAACCTAACTCACGAGTCACGAAATTAAAATTGTAGTAATTTGCATCTTTTAAGGAATAGCGACTAGCAAACATCAAGGGGAAGATAGAGAGATCTAAAAGAGTTTGAGAGAGAGTGAAAGAGAGGGGAAGAGTGAGAGGAATAGAGAGAAAAGGATGGAGTGAGAGAGAGCTCCTCATAAGGGGCAGTTTGGGAGTGTGAGAGGAAGAGGGAGCAGGAGGATAGTGCGAGAGAGATGGAGAACCTGGAAGAGAGAGATTGGAAGTTATAATCTTATTTGTTTTTTTTATTGACTCAATCAGATGGAGCAGGCCCTACAATTGATTATCGCAGTCCAGTTCAATCCTCTTTAATAGAAAAATAGAATTTCTCACATGTGTATGTGAGTGGTGTGTGTTGTGTGTGTATGACATTTTAGTCCATACATACATTGTCAGTATTCTATAAAGATATCTACCAATCAATGAAGAATTCCCTGATGAACAATTGTGTCAAGTAAATATGGTGCCCTGGTTTGCTGACATTGCCAACTTCAAGGCCATGAAGATAATTCCTAAAGATTTCACTAAGAATCAAAGGAGGAAATTGCTGCATGATGCTAATCACTTTATTTGGGATGAGCCATATCTATTCAAAAGGTGTGCTGACAATCTTCTTAGAAGATGTATCCCTGAAGAAGAACAGAAGAGTGTCCTGTGGCATTGCCATAGTTCTGATTATGGTGGACACTTCAATGGAAACAGGACAGCTACCAGGGTCCTCCAAAGTGGCATTGGCCTACACTATTCAAAGATGCATTCCAATTTGTAAATATGGTGTGATAGATGTCAGAGGACAAGCAATGTCACAAAGAGACAAGAAATGCCACAGAACTATATTCTAGAAGTAGAATTGTTTGATGTATGGGGGATAGATTTCATAGGTCCTTTCCCACCCTCTTACTCAAATAACTATATCCTAGTGGCAGTGGGCTACGTTTCTAAATGGGTAGAGGCAGTTGCCTTACCTACCAATGATTCCAAAGCAGTGATGAAATTCCTCAAGAAGAATATCTTCAGTCGATTTGGAGTTCCTAGAACTCTAATTAGTGATGGAAGAAGCCACTTCTGCAACAAACAATTGGATTCTCTTCTACAGAGATATGGAGTGAAACCCAAAGTAGCCACCCCTTACCACCCTCAAACAAGTGGTCAAGTGGAGGTTTTCAACAGAGAATTGAAGAGAATTCTAGAGAAGACAGTCATTGTATCTAGAAAGGATTGTGCATTAAAAATAGATGATGCTCTTTGGGTATACTGAACTGCATTCAAAACTCCAATTGGTATGTCACCTTACCAACTCCTCTATAGAAAATCATGCCATCTCCTAGTAGAATTAGAACACAAGGCATTTTGGGTGATCAAGTTTCTCAACTTTGATTCCAATGCCTCTTCTGAAAAGTGACTTCTGCAATTGAATGAGCTTGATGAAATTCCATACTCAAGCTTATGAAAACTCTCTAATCTACAAAGAGAGAACAAAGAGGATTCATGACATGAAGATCCAGCAAAGATCCTTTGAACCTGGGCACAAGGTTCTATTGTTTAACTCAAGACTCAAATTCTTTTCGGGGAAATTGAGGACAAGATCGTCTGGAACCTTCACAGTCACCAACTGATGCACGAAATCCTTTCGGACTTTCCACCGGCAAGTGCACCAGATCGTAACAAGTAATAAAAAAGTGAGTAAGAGTTATCATCCCACGAGGATTAACGGATTAAGCAATAATGATCAACTTGCTCTTTAATTAGACTAAAATCACTAATAATGAGTGGTTATGAATCTGCCAACAAACAAATTCAGGTTCTATAATCCTAACATTCAAAATCCAAATCTGCCAAAACCAATCAACCAACAGTAGCATGAAACCATGAAAAGTAGCAATCCTAAATAGCAATAAAACTCAATATTCATGCAAAAGTTGCAAACAGAATACTTTGATCACAATGGCAAATTGAGAAAGCAAGGAAATCACAGAACAGAGATGAGATTTAATATTCAAAAAGGGGAAATCAAGGAATCAGAGATATTCATCCAACACTCTTCCTAATTCGGTTATCTACCTTCTTCTCATACAAGCAATTGTCATTTCACAAGAACCCTAATCTCTTAGTGATTTAGCTTCCTCTAATTCAATTACTTATTAATCTCTTAACTAAATAATCAAAACAGAGGATAAGATCAATATCTGGATTCAATTATGCAATGGATCAAAAGTGGTCTTAGGTTAAATTCAATGTCACTTATTTAACCTAACTCTAATCCAATTGATTTATCACATACAAATTGCACAAAACCTCAATTTCCTATCTCTAGGTTACTGATGATCAAGTGAGCAACAATTTCAATCACGTTTGGGTTTAGGAATTTCTCAATTACAAAAACTCAAACAAATAGAACAGTGATTACCTCTCAATAAAATACGTTTCTTTATGATGAAGACAGAGAAATTGTTGCTTGAATTAAACGTAGCTTGCAATTGAAGAAAAGTAGAAACTTGAATTAATCAGAGGTGCTGGGATGAGCAGAGCTCCTCATCCTCAATTTCAAAGGTGTTTAGTTACACATATTGCAGAGAACGAAACAGAGAGAAAATAGAGATAACAGAGACGTAATCCTAATTACGAGAATGTCAAAAACAGAATATGAAAACTAGGGTAACTAAAGGTGCTTTGTTTCTCTAATCTTAACCTATTTATACTGCTACTAAACCTAATTGAGTTACACAACACTTGCAGTAATACTTGATGGAAACTTGGGCTTGGACTTGAAACAGAGTCACATTTTTGAGGTTGGATGACCCACGTTTGGGCCATGTTGGGAACGTGGCCCAAACGTGGCCTTGGGCAGCTTCTCTTGATCCATGTTTGAGCTTGAGTGAGATTGGATGGGTCACGTTTGGACCACGTTGGAAACGTGGTTCAAACGTGACTTGGGGAGCTTAGTTTCTTGGTCTTGAGTGATCCATGGCTCACGTTTGGTCCACGTTTGGGACGTGGTTCAAATGTGAGCTTAGTGAGCTTGGATGATCTTGATTGAGTCACGTTTGGGCCACGTTGGGAACGTGGCTCAAACGTGACCTTGTGAGCTTGGATGAGGCTTTGATGGGCTTGGATGAGCCACGTTTGGACCACGTTGGGAACGTGGCTCAAACGTGACTATGTACTATCCAAGGTGAGCTCTTTTGATCCTGTTTTCTTCTTCTTCAAGCTTCCTAACTCTCTTTGCTTCTTTTCTCCACTTTCCTGCAAATAATTAACAAAACACTCAAAGTATCCATATGATCTAAAATTTCACAAATTACTTTGACTATTGAGCTAATTATCTACTAAAATACTCAAGTATTAGTGAGAAAAACCTTTAATGATGCTCATGCATCACAACACCAAACTTAGAACCTTGCTTGTCCTCAAGCAAAAATCAAAATCATGCTTAATTTTCTCTTATTAACAAAATGGGGTTTGGTTTAGTTTTCAAACCATTGCTGATTCCCCTTTTCTTTTGATCTTTGAATGTTTCAACTCTTAGAAAGTTTGTTTTCTTCAGACTTCATTGATTTAATAACACTGTGATTCTTCTTTTTTCAATTGATTTTTCTTTTCTTTCTTTTTTTTTCATTGAGCTCGTTCTCTCCTTTAGATAGATTTGACTCTTACTGTCTTGTCTCGAGGCAGCTATTTAGGATAAGCTTTCGATCGACAATCCCGAACCATTCAGCTCAAGTTGTCGGGTGTTGAAGCACCCCTCAGATCTAATTACTCTAGCCTCTCTCCGACACATTTCAGCACAAGCATTTAGCCTTTTGGGTAGCTTTTTATATGCATATTTCTCTTTTCTTTTCACCCTTTTTGGCCATTGATGCTTTAGAGCCTTTCATATTTTTAGGCACTTTGCTCATTTTACTTCACAGTGTTATTGAATCAACAATTTCTTACTTTCAAACTTTCTTAGATAAACATTCTCAAATCTCAAGCTTTGGAAAATCAACACAGTCATCACTTATTCCTTCAATCCACCACTACAGCAAATAAAGTACTTTTATTCATGATTTTCACCTATTTGAAGACAATATAAGATTCTAAGCTATGTTGATATACAAGTTCACTAAAGATAGATCTCACAAGCATACACAACAATTATTTTCACTTGCATAAGAAAAACAGAGGGATAATAGAATTAGGGAGAAAAGAATAAGAAGGAGTAAAACCACCTCATTCATTGTCCGATTCTGTATTTGGATCTCGAAGTGCGTCCTTGTCAACAGGGGCTTTTCCTTTATCTCCGGTTGATGGTTCTCCCACTGGACAAGGACGTAGCATCCCATCAAACATTGGTTTGTCCTCTTGGACATTATTTTGTATCATTGTGGTGATGCTAGTGGGTGGTACGGGAGTAAGGCTTGGGTTCATCTGTTGGAGTCCCCAACAGGTATAGTAACTCTTTGCTTCCAAACTCACTGTATGGGACAACAGGTTGTGGTTTATGTTGCCCATCTCTGTTCGCTGATCCTCAAAGTTCTTATTTATCTTCCCCATGGGAGTGGAGAAGTTCTTCTTGTAGTTTGTGAACTCTTTGTGGATCTGAGCCTGCTCTGCTTGGATTTGTTGGAATTGCTCTTGTTGCAGCTTTTGATACTCTTTTTGTTGCTCTTGGTAGGCCCTTACATCCTTATAGAATTGACTTTGTTCCGCCCACATATCATTTTGCTTCACTTCTATTTCTCGGAGGCGAAGTCCATATGAAGCGTTTTGGGCTAGGATGCTCTCATAGAACTCTGTTTGAGTTATCCTAAGATTGGCCAAATCAGCTTGCAGTTTCCCCCATCCATAACCTTGGGGCATTTGAGCATCATATGCTGGCTGCTCTTGGTGTTCACCCTCTCCAACGTATTGTTGAGGCTGAGGCGGAGGTGGAGGTGGAGGTGGTTGATGAGGAGGATATCTGATATTTTCCATCACTGCAGCTGTGATGGGTCTGATCTTGGGCACTGCCTCCTTAGAATTTGGGGCTCGGTAACTTATCCCCGCAGCCTCTCATAGGCGAGCAATAACATTTGGGAATGCCAATGGATGCCTTGTTGTGTGGAGATTTTTGACAATTTCAGTCATTGCTTCTGCTATGAGCTTTTCCACTCGGACGTCTTGGCCATGAATGATGCAGTGTATGAGCACTGCCCTCTTCACCGTGACTTTTGATTGATTGGAGGTTGGCAATATGTTGTGGATGATAAATTCGTGCCAACCTCTCGTGAGTGGGCGCAAGTCACAGAGCTTGAGGTACAGTGGGTTATTTCTTGCCCCTAATTCCCAAGTTGATCCTTGTAAATCATATTACAATATGCATGCAAAGTTGATTTGTTTAGGTTTTGATGAATGACAACCATACAAGGCTTTGAGGAACAATTTCGAAAGCAAAACAAATAATGATTCCGAAAGCAAAACAACAACGACAAGATAAAGCGATGAACAAACGAAGAACAACATCGATAAGACTTCTTAGAGTCTTAGGTTGTAGGTAATAATCTTGTCAAGAACCAAAATTAATTTATCTCTCTCACACACACACTAAAACTTATTTGAATTAATGTTTTAGA
>JASCZI010152021.1:0-11671 GCA_036250425.1 Stylosanthes scabra | reverse complement strand
AGAATACATTGTATAAAGAAATCATGATTATCGTCACTAAAGAGTAAAGAATGACCAAAAAAAAAAAAAAACAACTCTACAGCTGGACAGGACATATAAAGGTGAGAGGGGACTAACTTCTTAGTTACTTTCCATTGGCTCTTATTTTGTGGAGATAAACACTTTGCATTTGAAGTAACTTCCAGGATATTTGAGTTTCCTGACAGCTTCCTAGTAATAACAACAATTGGTTAGAATAGAGGGGAAATGATTTGGCAGTAAAAAATGCATCTCCAAATATAGTATCTTAGAAACATGGAAGATGTCGAAAAAATTAAATAAATAAAGGTGAATACTCACTTCTTTCTCATCTTCCATGAAGTCGTCTTCTTTGGCAGAATAGGAATAGAAGCAATCTTGGAAAGCTTTGTGCTGTTAGCCCATTTTGATGACCTTAATAGCACAGTTGAAAGCATGTATTAAAAAATTAAATAATAAAATAAAAACTCAGGAAAGAAAGCACATAAAAAAATATCAGTTCATTATATGCATTAAGTTTGAAACCATAACCACAAAGACCAATGGTTAATACAAAAAAAATAAAAAAATTACAAGAAATAGTACAGAGAAAATAGATACAAGTACCAACTTTGTTCTTTTCTTCCTTTTTCTCTTATTTTCTGAAGCTATAGACAGCTCAGGAGCACTGGATGGATTTGAGATGGACACTGGTCTAGGGGACCTGAAATATTATAAATGGTAAAAGAAAATCAAAATTAAAGAGGAAGGAAATGAGGGCTCAAAACCAAGTCACTCAGCTTCCATATGCTTATAAGTTTACATTTTGAACTAAGCTTTGACTTACATTTTTAACAATGGCATTATGTCACTTAATATGAATATATTACCAGCCCTATCATTAACAAAATAAATGCAAAAATTAAGTTATTATTATAGTTGTCTACAAATTTCCATTTGGACAGTCCTCTCACACAAAAGTAATTAATGGAGGCTTCAAAGTTGGAAACTATTGTTTGCAACTGGCAGACAGAAGCATGATAAAATTAAAGGCAAATTACACTCATTTTCTGCAAGATTTGAACTCCCTTCTATTTGTAAAAACATACATTAACTGCTCCTGAATACTACATCCAGCATCATGTATCTGGTAAAATGTAACACTAAACACCCTTGTAAATATAGCACTAACATCCGATAAAGGGAGGTTTAGGGGATATCAGTGTAATCCAGACAAATAGTGACATCAGAGAAAGTTAGTGTAATATACGTTTAAATTTAAATAGTAGGTTCCCAGGAACATAAATGGACTACCTGCTGGCTAGGAAATTCAAAACCAACAGAGCTGAGTGGCAGCTGACAAAAGCCCACAAAATAGAATTCCCAACAACAAACCAATTTAAACCCACTCCCCTTCCCCTCCCAACCCCCAGAATAAAAGTTTCACTTTTCTGTATTAGCCTGCTGAAATTATGTCAATGGAGAAATGAGATTCAAAAGCCAGTTTTTATCCTGAACTTCAAAAAGATGCAAACATCAAACATGAGCATAACCAATAAGTTATGTAGAATAAATGAATACCTGACTCTCTTGCTAACTGCGTTATCAGAACTGTCTTCAGATTTCCTTGATTCAACACAATAACAGCAAATGGGCCCCACTCTTCCCGCACATGAGAAAGGGAAACACCCTATGGACAGATCATTATGCTAATGCTAAGAATTCCAAAGCAATAAAAAAAGTGAAAAGAAAAACTCCATTTCCTTTTTTTTAAAACCACCAGAAACCAAAATGGAACGACTCTGAATAGCAGAAGCAAAGCTCACCTTTGCATCTTTTACAAGTAAAATGTTTTTCTTCATGTGGAGAACGAACAAAGTTTTGAACTGTCGCCTCCAAATCATGCAGCGGAACTCCCCTGCATGCTCTCAATAGATCAAGCAGGCTCTTCCCGTTTTCAAGGCAGATATACTCTGCTGCTCTCCTATATTGTCCGCAAGCATGGACCTCAAATTTGGAAGGCGGAATAATCTACATAGGCAGAAGAAAGTAACAAGGAAAAATAAATGACAGGACAATATCAGAACGAAGGAACAATTGTCTATGCAAAGACAGAATAGCAACTCACCCTGCGTTCATTGCACAGAGAGCATGAGCACAATATTCCCACATCTCTAATAACACCCCGCAATCCTGAAGCCTGTAATAACAACGTACCAATACTAAAAAATCCGTGGCCACTAGCCCACTACATATGTTTTAGGGAGAGAATAATGTTACTCCAAAATTAATAATGTCGTTTGAATTTGATGAAATTTTATTATAAATGATTGTATTCAGAGTAACATGTTTTAAATCAAGACATCTGGGATTGACTCCTTGGTGACACCCATATAGTAAAAATATCTTTCCTTTTAAAGGTGAAAACTGAACAGGCATAAATAAACTGCCAGGAACTAGCTAAAAAGGATAATTAAGAAATGAGAAATGTTTGTTATAACTATTATACACAAGGTCAATGGATCCTATATAATAGTGCATGAGATAAATAACCGAATATAATAACACCCAATATAATTCTAAGAATAATTTTAAAGGGACAAAAATTTAGTCACCAAAAAAGAAAGGGACAAAAATTTAAGATTTGCTAGGTAGCATTGGATCTAACAAACTTAGTTATATCAGTCGTTAATATCTCTTCTCAATTATATTTATGCCAGCAACTCAAATATTATTCAGTGTTATACAAGAGTATAATCTAATAACGACCCATAACGTTTCTGCTAGTGGCTAAATCAATTGCTAAATTTGACTAGCAGTAGACTAGAAGTCTAGAAGTAGTGATACAACTCAATTGCATTCTTATTTTGATGTTATTCATTATAAATAAGACGTGGCGTGGCCACTGATCTACTGTAGAATCTGCTATTGCCTATGGGCACAAAGCTAATTTCGATATTATTACCACTTACAACTATTTTTAACATTTTTTTTTGGTGACTCTATTTTTAACATTTTGAAAGTTAAAGCATGTATTTATCAACTTCTAAGTTTATTTGAATATACCAGTATGACATTTTTTGTGGTGACTGTACTAGTATGACATTTAAAAATAAGAATTTAATTTCAGCAATGTTTTACATTAAAAATCTAAAATTTATATAATTGGTTATCTATCTAAAACTCTTTTATATATTAATTATACATGAAAATTAAATTTTAAATATCTAATAGTATATTATCACCTCATAAAAAATAACTAATTTTTAGATGTACAACAGTACAACTTAAAATGCCATCTAAATATATAAATTTAATTGGAAATTAAAAATATCACTATATTAAAATTAAACTTTTTAAAAAAAAAAAATCAGAAACATCTGCAATTATATTTGTACCTAAATATAAAAACACTTTTTCAGAGTCCTTTTCCAGTTTTCCACATAAAATCTTGTTAAATAAATTATCTAACGAAATAGTCCAAAAAAGGAACAGAAGCATAGCCAGAGTTATATTTCACAAAAACAAAAAAGTAACGAACCTTCTTAATACCACCCATGTAAACCACCGAAACCCCATCAAGAAGACCAGTGTGGAAGAGCTCCTTCACCGTCATCGGCGTCTTGTTGACCACAATCTTCTTCGACATCTTCATTTCCATCTTGTTCCTCGATATCCCGCTCACCTCTCCACTATCACCATTCGAAACGACGACGTTCCCTTCCAATGCCGCCGACCGTCGCGTAAACCGCTTAAACGTCCTAACCACCGAACCGCTGTTAGAATCCTCTTTGAGCTCGCGTTTCGGCTCGGTACAGTCGTTCTCCATTCCCGCCAAAATTTTCTCTCCGTCATTTTCTTTATCCGGACGCTTTGCATTAAGTTCTACATCTTCGCAAACCCTGAATCTCTTAGATTCACTGGTATCGGAAATCTCGTTGCATAAATTCCGGTGTCCCCTTTTAGCTCTGGTATAAACAATGTAACCGTTCACCACGGAAACGTTCCTCGCGTTGCTACCGCCGCCGCCGCCGCCAATGGAATCCGTCAGCTCAGCTGGAGCGAGCGGAGACTGATCCATCGGTTAGTAGTTCAGTAACTGCAATAGAAAAAGAAAATTGAAAGGCGAAACAAGAAAATTAAAGAAGAATTTGGAAGAGTAGGCGGAGTAAGGGAATTGAATCGAGAAAGGAGAGTGAAACTTACGAATTGCAGAGATGGCGCATTGGAAGTGACGGAAAATTGAGGAAAATTGGGAGTGAGAATTAGTGTAGGGTTTTTGGGAGAGGTGTTGGGTTTTCAAAATTAGTTGGAGAATTGAAAGAAGGTGATAAGGTGTGTTTACGAATTTGAATCAGTGTGAGTTAATAGCTTCATACAGTGAGTCTGAGGGATAAGAACGGTTAGATAGATCACTGGTATACATAGAAGAAAAGATGATGAGAATTTGGGGGGTTTAGGGGACGACAAATTATTTTTAACATCTAAACTTATCTTTATGAACACACGACTTTTTTTTTTTTTTTCGGGGACAAGAGTACAAGACACGACGATCTTTTTCTTTTTCTTTTTGGCATGTGTAGACTGTAGACTGTTTTTAAAATTAAATATGTATAATAATAATAAAATTAGTCAAAATAATAAATATTAAATAATTGAAACTTCAATTTAAAGATTTTTTAAATATATATATATGGTATTTTAAAAATTAAAAAAAAATTGCGCATCATAACTTTTTGAAATCCTCAATTAATTCTATAAATTATGCATCATATAGATCTTGTTTAAAATTTCATTTCGCATTTCATATTTCACATCCAAGGCCTAATTTACAACTTAGCTTAGCTAGGTCTAATTAATTCTATATTTATTTTGATACATTTTCGTAGAGCTTTGTAACAAGTAGCTTAGCTAGGTCTAATTACTAAAAATTAGATTAGGGTAGAATTATGTGAAATTGGAAATAAACTAATAATAATAATAAACTACTACTTCTCTAACATTTATTGATTTGCATCATTCATAAATTGTAAAAAGTTCTCACCTAAAACACCAAAATCATGATAGTTCATTAGTTCTTCTATAAGCTCTTTTGACTACTAGTCCACAATAAAAAGTTAGCTAACTGACTAAAATGGCCTCGGGAATTGGGTTGCCCCACTCCTGCCTGCGAAATTGCGAATTGTACCAAGTAGGGGCAGGGAGGGAATATCATGGTGGACCGGGTCTCCAACAACCAAAATGGAACGGTTAGGAGGACTTCCCTCATCTGTGGACCCACGCTAAGTATGAAATGCAGCAAAATTATGTATGGCCCATTTAGGCCTCATTTCCCTTTCCTCAAGGCCCAATTGAAGGCATGGCCCTATTGACTATTGAGAGTGGAACAGTGGAAGACTGGAATCAGCAACCTCTGCAAGGGTTAACGAATCATCCCAATTTTTTTTCTCTCAATTATTTTGTTAAATATGATTTTTTATTTCACTTAAAAAGTATAGGATAAGAGATTCTACTTAAAAAAATTAAGAGAATTTTTTCTCCAAAAGAAACTTCTTTAATCCCAAGTAAAAATACATGTTAGTGATAAACTTAAAAAGATAAATATTACTCAGATTAGTTAGAAGGCTACACCAACAAACTGTTTTCAACTGAACTTTAATGTCCTGGATTAATTACTAATGCTGAAATCGCGGCTTGTATGTGGTGGAATTATATACGTGCTTTGTTGTTGCCTATAGCATAAATTTAGCAAGGTCACTAGAATCTAGAGTTTTCAGGTAAAAAATTGTACAACTTCACTTCCATTTTTGGGGATGCTTTACGTCTTCAAGCCCACTACTTCAGGATTCAAATTGAAGAGTTTTAAGATTCGGGAAAAAAAATATTAAGATGAGCATAAATCATACCCTACTTTATCTATTATTACCCCTAATCATGGAGAAGCACTCTTCTCACTACTCAATAATGTATGTTTGTCACTTAGTCTTGGTTTAGTTCTCTATTCATTTTGGGATTGAGGGGTTGTGGTGGTTGACTTGTGTTGGAGCTTTAACATAAATCTAGATTAAGATGTTAACTAACATATAGTATCCCATTAAACATGTTGATAGACGCAAAAACATTTTAAATTTGATCATAGATATATTGAGAGATCAATTCAATTATTGTTATATTTTTTCAGCAACAATTTGATCAAAGAATATCTTATACCATTAAATTTAAATATTATGTTGGAGTAATTCATAATTAAAATAATCAAATTATTAAAATAATTCCTAGACGTCTGATACTGCAAAGAAATTCTGCTATATATCAGCTAGTTTTCTATTAATAGGGCATATTAATGAATAAATATAATCTACTGCTTTTTTTAGTCAATGTCCAATAGCAACGTACGTAGAAGTATTGATCGATCATAGCCAGTCACACCCAAGTAACTTTAAAGATATCAACAACCATGCATGTCCCCTACTAGCCAACAACAACAATAATAATAATAATAATTTAGACATTAGAACACACATATATAGAAGTTAAGTAGAAGAACGTTGAGATAGATAATTGGTTAGCAAGTTCTCCAAATCACAGGAGGAAAAAAAAATTGTAAGTCACTTTTTATTGAGCACGCGATATATCATATATCATAATAAAACTGAGATTTAGTACTCTAATTCATGACAGATTAGTCATTGACCTATTGAGTTGAGAAATATCGTGTGGTAAACTAAAATATCATAATAAAGCCAGAAACTGAACTCTTTTTAGTGCTAGTGTAGGTGGATCAATTTTGTATAGAAGAGGAGGAAGCAAGATAAGGTTGAAAATGAAGTTGCAGAACACGTTTACCACACTACTTTGATAGTGGAGATTGAGCTCGCTCCTTTAACTAGATAGATCAACATACATACTCGTGCTAGCAAAATAACATAGTCAAGATTTACCCACCATGTGATACCAACAATGGCAATTGACAACAATTACACTATGGCCAGAGTTGTCCAAAGAGCATAACATTTAATTATTATTCTACTATATAGTAATAGTAGTAATAAGCATCATGTATATATATAATATTGATGGACCATAGGATACATAACATGCAGTTTGAACTTGGCCTGGAATCAAAATACAAAATCAAGGTTTACAATAATAAACTAAACAAAGAGAGAACATAATACACAAAACAGACCAAGATATATATAGTAATTAACATAGATATATGTTCCTTCAAAAGCTCATACATACACAAAAGTAGTGTTGTGTGATGAGCTTGGAGGAATTTGGAAAATGCCAAAGGATAGAGTTGCCCTTTCTCAAGAGAAAAATCGCCCTAATCATCAACCAATACTAGATCAAGAAATCAAATTGATCAAATCAAAGGACGCTTCACTCCCAGTCCCAGCAATGTTTTTACCTTATTAAGTATTCTGTTCTTGTTCGTGCCATATATATCAAGAGGAAAACTTGATGACACCAATGGAGCCACGCCACCACCTTCCATATTCCATGCATCTCTCTAGCTAGCTAGCTACCACCTCCACGCACCGCCATGAAACACAGGGCAAGGAGGTGGTGATTATAGCTAGCTAGAGAAGGAAAAAGCTAAGGAAATATCTGAGTTACATGGTTTAATTTTGTGATGGGGTGCAATTTGGAGAGGGTTCTAGAATGAAGGTTGAATTGGGTGTTTATAGGAGTTGTTAGTTGGTGATAGTGGGTAATAAAAGGCTAAAATGACTTAGTAGTATTGAGTAGTAGCTATAGTGTAGTGTGAGGAGGTGACACTTTTTTGTTAATTAAAGTTAAAAGGGAACAAATATATCATAAAGTAGAAGAAAAAGGGGAAGGAATAGAGGTTCCTAATTTAGCATCTTCCATAGCATATGCCATTGCCACCTCCATTGCTCTCCACATATGATATACACCTCTTCTTCAATGATGTAAGTATGTAACCAACCTCAATTTTTTCCTTTTCTTTTTTTTTTTTTCCTTCCTTTTTTCTCTCCTTCACCTGGGTTCTGAGGTCGTGTGAAACCGTAAAATGAAAAAATGAAATAAAGTTGTTTTCATGTGTTTGATTCTCTCTCTAAGAGAATTTAGAGAGCCAACTTTTTTTTTAAAATTAATATCAGCTAATTTTTTAATATTAAATTCTAAAGTCTAAATATAAAATCTTCCAAAAAATGATAATTAAAAATAATTTTACAAATAATAAAAAATAACTATAGTTATATAGTATTATTACAAGTTTGCAACTTCATCATAAATTGATTATATTATGACTCGCCTCATACTTATAAAGATTATTATCGAAATTAGATATCGATTTATTAAAAGAATTTTAGTATAATTATATTCAATTTTCTTTTTCATGATTGAATATTTGGAGTATACCAAAGTTTATAGATAACTAACACACCAATAGATAATCTACTAAAATATGAGATATTTATTTATTTTTAAAATTAGTTCAGAAAGTAATTAAAAATTATCTCATATATAATTTCCTCACTGTGGTTTGATTTGCTTGATGTCTAAGCTTCATATCTTCCCCTCCCTTTACATACTAGTATATTAGAGTATATTAGGAATAAATAATGGTGTCTCCAAAATCTTAAAAGAGCCATCCACAATGTTATGTTATGAATAGTCTGATAAATTAATATCTGAAAAAAAAAAAAAACATTATGAATGCACTAACATCTGAAAAAGTCTTATAAAAAGTTGAACCATCTCACTGTATAAACTAATTTTACCTTGATAATTCTCCCAAAGTCTTGTAGCTCAATCAGATGGCTATAGGCCACTTAATAGTTTAACATAATTAATTAATTATATAGGCATTTAGGAAAATTCTGGTCTGAGTCTTGAGAGAAACAAAATCGACTTTAATAAAGTTCAAGTAGCATATATTCAAATATTAGGTATATAGCCCTTTCGTTTTTTTTTTTAGTGTCTTACATAGAAATCGAACTGGGGGCATTGGGGAAGAAAAAACTAGCAACACTAGTTACACCAAATGAGCTAGCCCTTTCGTTTTCATCCTTCACATTCGCCTTTGCTTATTATTATGTTAGTGAGATTTAATATAATTTTTTGTGTGACAACAGCAAGCATCAATTTGCTCCCTTTTAGATCAATTTTGACACACTCTTATATTTGATTGCGTAAGGCATGCCTCCTCAATAGGATTTTTTTTTTGGTAATGCAAAGTTTTTTTGGTAATGATCCTCAATAGGATTTACTCCTTGATAAGTATTTTGAGACTATACTTTTGAGTAATTAATTAATTTGCTAGGGGATTAACTAAGAAAGACTCCGATCCCTCATCATGATAAGTGAAGAAATAAGTGGATTTGATCACAAGTCAATAGGCAGTCAACTTTTTTTTAAGAAAAAAGTTTTCACAATGTGGATGTATAATTATAAAAGGTAATGCTAATATATATTTATTTTTTTTAACTAAATCTAATTAAGTTATTTATTTTTTAATCAAATAAAAAATTATTTTAATGTCAAATAATATAAATAATTTAACAATTTTATAAGATGAAGACTAATCAACTCTATCTAAATGAGAGAGTAAGTTATTTTTTTTACTTGATTTTTATTTTTTTCGCTGGATGGCCTTCTTACTTGATTTTTATTTTTATTCCTTTCCAGTGATTTTCGTGACTTCATTTTTTTCAAAATGGAAGACAAGTGAGTGAAAATAGAATTACGACAGTGATTGGATGACGTGTTAATACTTGTAAATATATTAATACTTCAGAGAGTACATTTTTATAAATTATATAAAGACTCATTTATAATAATTAATATATAATTGGTTAAAATAAATAACGAATGAGAGGGTTGGTTAGAACCATTTTATAATGGGTTCAAATTGTACATATATACAATATTTAAATAACTGTAGATGATCTAGACCGAAACTTTATGAACTTCCGGCAGAGAATATTATTTGATGCCAAAATAAAACAGTATGATACTTCCATCTCTGATTAGTATTGAGTATTGACCTTAGTGGTTTTTTTTTTTTAAATGTATATAGTGAAAAGGGAGGCCTACATACATATGTAGCCATCCATGTTTAATTAGTATATATATTGCCATATAGTAAGTGTTTGATCGATACCATGCATGAACTTGAAATAAACAAATACCTCGTTGAATAATTAAACTTAGAAAAATATTAGGAATAAACATATTATGACTAATAAAGAATTAATATAACTATGAATGATAATTTATGTAAATTTTGGATGATAATTTAATCTTAAATATATGAGTTACGGATGATAACTCATATAAATTTTGGATGATAATTTAGTTATTAGCTCCCAATGGCTCCCTAACATTGATTTCGTAGCATTGTTTTTAAACTTAATAAGGTAAAATAAATGCAAAATGTTACGGAAACAACATTAGTGAGCTAATAGAAATCAATAATTAAGTTATCATCCAAAGTTTATATGAATTATCATCCGTAACTCATATATCCAACCATAAGTTATCATCCAAAATTTATATAATTTATCATCCGTAATATATATTGGCTCCCTATTAGTCCTAATGTGTTGGTTCTGTAGTCTTTTTCATATAGATCAGACCCAATTTTTTTTCCTTTTGCCTTAAAATTAGACCCAATTACTATTTACTAATTTAATTTGTGAAGCAAGTAGATGTTTTATGTTTACATGGGATCCTTCAAACTTTATGTATAACTCATCATATTGGTCTCTACTCTCTATTCTCTAAATTTTAATTAAATCAAATTTATCAATCAAATTACTAATTAATATCCATCATATATATAGATAGATTAAAAAAGATGTAGGTGATCATCAATACTTTTTTTCTTTATTTTTTAACTAACTCTATTTTTTTTTTACATTTAAAGTGTTAGTTGTAACACCCATTTTTTGAATTAAAAATTCATTATATAGGCTGAAAATTTGACTTATTTTTGTACGAATACAATCAAATATTACAAACATATGGCTGTCGCCCATACAATATACTGAGCAAAAATAGAAAATAATCTACAGGTTATCTATGTATAATCCTGTAGAGTCATCACGCACAAATAAAACTATCTTGCCTTCCACTGATCCTTATTGAGATGAATCTGAAACCACATACAAATACATAGATATGGTGAGAATTTAAAATTCTCAGTAGATAATAAAAATCTTATTTGGTGGTTTCAGCCGCTCTTCACGGAAAAATATCGTGACTATCACAATTATATAAAATAATAATGTATGCAATGCAAATATTTTAATTTATTTTTTCACTTTTCTTTATCTGCTTGTCTCACTCATCATAGGCCTTTTAGGGAATTCCCAATCTTTGGTGGATCTTATAACATCATGACAACAAAGCAGACATTACGACATACCAATTAAGACATCTTGTCTTCTCATCAATTGGTAGTCAAGTCTTAAACAATTTATTTTCTTATCCGCTTGCTAAGTAGGGATGTTAGGCACACTAGTCTCCCCACACTCACCTCAGTTTACGGGTTTTAAGCATCACATGAAAAATATTAACAATCACAAATAGGTGATAATAGCAATAATAATATCAATAGTAATAGTAATAATAATAATAACAGTAATTATTATAACAATTATAATCATATTTATATAACTATTATAATAGTAATAAT
>JASCZI010152020.1:5894-21265 GCA_036250425.1 Stylosanthes scabra | reverse complement strand
ATGTCATTTTCATGTTAGAAGCAAAAATACTACTATGGGTATCCTAAATAGAATGAATGGAGGCTCAAAACCTTTTTTAGTAAAAAAGAATGGTTTTATTTCCTACTTATTCATTAGCAATTGCAATCTGAACTTAACATTATTGGACATACATGGAGCTGCTTGTTAAGTCTACAAGTGATTCATGATCAAGAAAATCATCATGAATGTTTCTATTGCAAAATTTAATAATCATAAACAATAAAAAAAGCAACTGTGATCTGTTTACCTTTCCCAATCCTTCATCTTTATCAACTATTCTAGAAGGCTTCCCTCTTCCACCAGAAACTTCAACCTGTAGGTGAACAAAGTGATAAATCAGAATTACATAACTCATGAAGCTAGGGGGTCTAGGCGTCTAGCTATATCCATCTTTTTGATATTCCGATTCCATGCAGTAATAATTTAAGCAAAGAATATATAACAAAAAAAATCAGCATGAGCATGGACAGACACTTTTGATGTCAATTAATATTATATGCCTAGCTAAGTTTACAAGTAAAGGTTCAAATAAACTAATCATTGACAAGTAACGGTTCAGGATAAAGTAATCATGTAAAATTGAAGCCTATATCCAGTATTCCACTAGCTCTATATAGCTAAGACAAAACTAGAACAGAGTGTGCGCAAGAAAGAAACAATATCATCAAACAAAAGAGATAACAAATAAGTAATCATGCTTACTGCCGATAGTTTTATGTCACATCGTACATGATATTGAAGGTTCTACTTTGTTCCAAATTAAAGGGCAGGTTTGCTTAGAAGAGTTAGCAGTCTTAAATGCTGGAATAAAAGACACTGATGTAGATAAAGACATACCTGTGACGGTGGTGGAGCACGGAAGCTGGGACGAAATGTTGAGCGGCGTCGAACTCAGTGAGAGGTGAGCGGTGGTTGAAGTTGAACAGAGGGTGAGAAGGAGTGACACGGTCGGAAGCCGGGGCTGCGAGGAAGGACGCCGAGGACGGGCTGCGAGGAAGCACGGCGGTGGTTCGAGCCTTGGAGGTCCTATCTTCCGACGATGGCTGGAGGCAGTGAGTACAGGGGCTGCACCAACAAGGATTTTCGGAGTTAGGGTTTTTTAAAATGAGCCAAAGAAAACCCCAAAATGGAGAAGCCTTACCTCTACGGTGGTTGTGGCAGCGGCTACGTCTCCGCGGCGGCGCTAGAAAACCCTGACGGCGAGGGTGGAGTCAACTGGGCCGTTACCCAAATGTGGGTCTTCGTCGTTTTCAATGCTCCGTTCTCCACGGCTGCCGGTGACGGAGAAGACGACGGCGGGGCTTCGGAGGTTCACACGGGGGCTCGACGGAGAATGGCGACGGCGGGGATTTTGAGTTTCGGATGGAAGCTCTGTTAGGTTCCTTCGATCTGATTGCAAGTGAAGGAAGGATGAGTGTGGCCTTGATTATTTCGAATATATCCATGAAGTATACCGGCGGAATTACAGGGGAAAAATCCGCCGGTACTAGCCATTCCCCCATTAAAACGATGCGTTTCGTAAAATGCAATTACCGGCGGAATTATTGGGGGAAAATTCCCCCGGTAACTTTCCCTCCCATTTTTCCCATTCCGCGCCACTCATTACCGTCGGATTTTCAGGGGGAAATATAATCTGCCGGAAATGTTTTGGCCCTCTTCCACGGAAACGTAAATCCGCAGGTATTTCCCCCCCTAATTCCCCCCGTAAAGTCCCACTCTAATTCCGCCGGTAATTCCCCCAGTAACAGGCGAATTTCTTGTAGTGTTATTTTTTCCGATAAACGGATTACCCGACGAATTTAGTCCATTTTGACAGCCCTACTGTCAGTTAGTGGCCGTGAAGTCTTAATTAAATCAGTTGGAGCTGCTATTCCAATATACACTTTAGGGTGTTTTAAATTGCCTGAAACCTTTGTAGAGGAAATTCACAGGATGTTGATGCAGTTTTGGTGGGGTCAGAAACAGGGAGAAAAGAAGCTACAATGGATTAAATGGGATACTCTTTGCCGACCGAAAAAACAAGGAAGCTTGGGTTTTAAAGTTCTAAAGGCCTTTAATCTTGCAATTCTTGGAAAGTAGGGATGGCGATTGATGACCCGACCTAACTCCCTTGTTACAAAAGTTTTCAAGAGTAGATACTTTAGACACTCATCATTTCTAAGAGGTGATGTTGGAAGCAACCCTTCATGGGCATGGAGGAGCTTATTGGAAGGGAGGAATGTATTAGAGAAATGTATTGATTGGGAAGTTGGGGGAGATCAATAGTAAGGATTTGGGAGGACTGTTGGATTGGGAAATAGGGACTGCTGCTACTTAGAACAAATCAAGTGCCCGTGCCTAATTTAATTTGAGCTTCCCAACTCATGATAGTTGAGAGAGATTGGAATATTCCACTAATAACCAGTAATTTTGTTCCAGAAATTGCACAAGAAATTCTTCAAACAAGCATCAAAGATGAAGATAGAATAATTTGGTATAGAGAGTAAAAGGGTTCTTACTCTGTTCGGACTGGTTATGAGGTGAGCTTCAACTTCTTTCATCATCCAATTGATTGGTTACCTGAAGCATTCAGAGACAAATCCTTGTGGAGCTCGATTTGGGATCTCAATTGTTCACCTAAGGTGAGAATTTTCATTTGGAAAGCTCCTCACAATGGCCTCGCAGTGAAACAGCGACTGCACTTTCGTATTTCATCTATTCCACCATTGTGCCCAAGATGCAATATTGAAGAGGAATCATTGGTTCACTATTTACTAACCTGCAATCACTCACAGCATGTGTAGAACCGGGTTGGTCGTGCTCATAGTTACCCACATCTAGTTATCGGAGATGACGGATTCCAAAACTGGTGGAAGGAGACCACAATGCAGGTGAGAAGAGGAAATCACAGTAAATGAGATCGAAGCCTCCCTGCTGTGGTTCTATGGAGAGTTTGGATTGCAAGGAATAAATGGGTCTTTGACAGCAAGCGCACCGAACCGGACATAATATGTGAGGAAGCTCAAAGATTGAATGATTAATATCTTGTTCAGACAACTTCTTAATGATTCTTTTAGACTTTCCTTTAAGGTTTCTCAATTGTTTTTTGTTGTTGGGTTTATTCCCTTTCTACCCTTGCTAATGTCCTGTTCATGGACCACTATTGTTTTCCAATTTTCATGATGAATTAAATTTCCTAACTTTGATTAAAAAAACTTTAATAACATGATGATATATATAATTTAGATAAACGCATTTAATGGAAACTAAAATGTAAAACCATCGGTGAATGCGTTGAGACTTGAGATACTGGATCTAGTGATGGAGTTCCTTTATATGGAATGTTGGGTTGGGTTTTCTCCTAGTGAGACCCAAGCCCAAGTCATTTAGGGTGTAAGAGACACCCACTAGCACACTACATTCAGATTTTGTGAGGTTTTGTAAGAGAAAGTGGCAGCCATTGAGAGAGAAAAAAGAAGAGAGAGCATTTTCATTTTTTACACATAGCAGCAACTTCAATCTGCGTTTTCTCACTCGTTCACCGTTGGATCGACTTGAAATTTGGATAGTACGTTCGCCTCATCTAGTTATTCATTTTGAATTGTGGAGATTTTTATTGGAGCTCTGTGGGGGGGGGGAGAGAAATAAAGCTCGAACAATAGCCCCTGTTCTTCGGTATTTTCATCTTCTTCATTCTAATTTTGTAAGCTTTGTTGCTTGGTGCTTTGGCTGGTTGTATGCACGAGTTGTGCTATATTTTGCGACTTTTTTGTTCCTCATATTTGATTATAGTGGAGCTATTTCATTGGTCTGGACGACCCGTGGTTTTTACTTCTCACATTGAGGAGGTTTTCCACGCTAAAAATCTTGGTGTGTGTTTGTTGTTGATTTGGTTGATTTATTTGCCTGTGATTGCTGCTGCCATATTGTGTTAGTGTTATTTGAATATTTTTCTTGTGTTGGATAATTTGTGCCGCTTCCGCTACCGAACTCTATCATACTGGCATCAAAGCTCTTTGGTTATTTTTCTGGGCTTGTGATTTTGTAAACAATGGATTTCAACTCTAACACTAATACTACTCAGATGATCACTCTTAATGGTCCCAATTATGCTTTATGGAAGTCTAAAATAAAAGATTTGCTTTATGTCAAGAATTTTCACCAACCAGTTTTTGCTACCGAGAAGCCTAATGATAAGTCTGATGATGATTGGACTTTGTTGCATAGACAAGTCTATGGGTATATTAGGTAGTGTGTTGACGATAATGTGTTGAACCACATTATTAGAGAGACAAATTCTCAGACTTTTTGGATTAAGCTTGAACAGTTGTATGCTCGGAAGACTGGGAATAACAAAATACTTTTTATTAAGCAGTTGTTGGCTTTGAAGTATACAGATGAGACTTTGATGACAGGTCACTTGAATACTTTCCAAGGAATTTTGAATCAGTTGTCTTCCATGGGTATCAAGTTTGATGAAAAGGTTCAAGGATTGTTACTTCTTGGCTCCCTACCAGATTCTTAGGAAGTTATCAAAATTTCATTGTCTAATTCTGCTCCTGATGGTGTTATCTCTATGGATCTTGCCAAGAGTCGTGTTTTGAATGAAGAATTGAGAAGAAAGTCTCAAGGTGCATCATCTACATCTTCAGATGTTTTGGTTTCTGAGTCTAGTGAAAGAAATAAAAGTCGAGGTCCGAAAGCAAGTAGAGATCAAAGCAGAAGCAAGTTTCGTGGGAAGTTTAAGAATCTTGAATGTCATCATTGTGGTCAAAATGGACATGTGAAGAAGTTTTGTTGGCAGTTAAAGAGAGAGAAAACAAAGGCAAGTAAAGGCAAGAGCACAAGTAAAGATGATGATGGCGATGAAGACAAGGTAAATGTAACTTGTGATGATTTTCTTATTGTTGAGGAGTTTGAATATGTTAACCTTGTTGATAATAGCACTAGTTGGGTGAATGATATTGATGTTTCTATTCATGTTACATCTAGGAGGGATTTTTTTACTTCTGATACTCCTGGTGATTTTGGCGATGTGAAAATGACTCATGAAGGTGTTGCAAAGTGTGTTGGTGTTGGACGGGTTTGCCTAGAAACCTCCAAGTTCCAAGTTGATTTTGAAGCATATTCCGGATATTCGGTTGAATTTACTTTTTATTGGTAAGCTGGCTGATGAAAACTATGATAGCTTATTCTCTGGAAAGAGTTAGAAGTTCACTAAGGGTTCCATGGTTGTTGCTAGAGGTACACGACACTCTACTCTTTATTTAACTCAAGCAAAGGTTGTTAAAGATGTTGATAATGTTGCTGAGTTTGTTGATGGAACTGATTTGTGGCATAAGATATTATGTCACATGAGTGAGAAAGGCATGTTCTTATCCAAGAGGAATTTGCTATCTGGTTGTAAGGTTACTTTGCAAAAGTGCAATCACTACTTTGCTGGGAAACAAAATAGGGTTTCTTTCAAGAGTTATCCACCTTCAAGGAAGCCAGAGATACTTGACTTGGTGCATTCTAATATTTGTGGTCCAATGAAGACAAGAACACTTGATGGGTCTATCTATTTTGTAACCTTTATTGATTATCACTCTAGGAAGTTGTGGGTTAACACGTTGAAAACCAAAAACCAAGTTTTGGATGTGTTCAAGCAATTTCAAATTTTGGTTGAAAGAGAAACTGAGAAGAAGTTGAAAAACATTCGTACTGACAATGGTCGTAAATACTTAGGTCCGTTTAATGCTTATTATAAAGAGCATGGTATATGACATCAGAAGACTCCTCCGAAAACTCCTCAGTTGAATGACTTGGCTAAAAGGATGAACGGGACACTGGTTGAAAGGGTTAGGTGCTTGTTATCACAATCTGGATTGTCGAAATCCTTTTGGGTTGAAGCTTTTAGCACTGTTGTTCATGTTTTGAACCGGACACCATGTGTTCCCTTGGAGTATAAAGTGTCAGAGAAGGTGTGGTCAAGTAAGGATGTTTCTTATGATCACTTAAGAGTTTTTGGTTGTAAAACTTTTGTTCATATTCCTAAAGATGAGAGATCTAAGCTTGATGTTAAGACTAGGCAATGTATTTTTATTGGCTATGACATGGATGAGTTTGGGTATATGTTTTATGATCCTATTATCAAGAAGGTGATCCGTAGTAGAGATGTTGCTTTTGTTGAAGAACAAACATTGAAGAATATTAATAATGCAGATAAGCCAATTGTTCAACCTAGTGATGATTTTTCTAAGTTGGATATTACTCCCACTATGCCTATGGCGGAAGGTGGTAGGGTTGAAGCTCAAAATAATGAGCCTGATACAGGTGCAGGCGAAGATGGGATAGTTGATCCTACACATGATGAAGTTGGTGATGGTGATGATGATCATGATGAAGAACCAACTTTGGAAATTCTTGCAAATGCACTCAGGAGGTCTACAAGAGAAAGAAGACCTTCATCAAGGTATTCTCCATATGAGTTTGTCTTGTTGACTGATGGGGGAGAACCTGAATGTTATGGAGAGGCTATTGAGGATGGAAGCAAAGCTCGATGGCTTGAAGCTATGAACAACCAATCTAGCTTTATACCGAAGATTAGAATTGCGTTATTCATTTTTTATTATGAATACCCACTTGTTCTTCAAGGCTCTCATGCCCTTAGGTAACTTCACCAGTTCATAGTGACTTAGACAACGAAATCTATATGGACCAACCGGAGGGTTTTGTTGTTAAAGGAAAGGAAGACTTCGTGTGCAAGTTGAAGAAGAGTTTTGATGGGTTGAAACAAGCTCCAAGGCAATGGTACAAGAAGTTTGAATTCGTTATGGGGGAGCATGGTTACCACAAGACTACTTTAAATCATTGTGTATTTGTGAAAAAGTTTTATGATGATGATTTTATCATTCTTTTACTTTATGTGGATGACATGTTGATTGTTGGTAGGGATATTTCCAAGATTAATGAGTTAAAGAAACAGTTGAGCAAGTTCTTTGCTATGAAGGACTTGAGTCCTGCCAAGCAGATTTTAGGCATGTCAATTGCTCATTATAGAAGTTCCAAAAAGTTGTATTCATCACAAGAGAGGTACATAAAGAAGGTGCTTCAAATGTTTGGCATGAATGATGCCAAATTTGTTGCTAGTCCTCTTGCTCCTCATTTTAAGTTGAGTGTGAAGCAGTGTCCTACCACTGACAAAGAGAAATAGGAAATCAATGAAGTTCCTTATGCCTCAGCTGTTGGAAGCTTGATGTATGCTATGGTGTGCACTAGACCAGACATTACTCATGTGGTTGGTATTGTGAGTTGTTTTCTCTCAAATCCAAGTAAAGAATATTGGAATGCTGTTAAATGGATTTTGAGATATTTCAAAGGTACAACTAAGTTGAGTTTGAGTTTTGGTGGTGAGAAACATTTGCTAGTTGGCTTTACTGATGCAGACATGGAAGCAGATGTTGATTCTTGAAAGTATACTTCAAGGTATTTGGTCAAGTTTGCCGGGGGAGTTATTTCATGGCAGTCAAGGCTATAGAAGTGCGTTGCACTTTCTACAGAGCTATTCTCGAAAGTCTAATTCAAGTTATTGCAGCAACTGAAGCTTATAAAGAGTTGTTGTGGATGAAAAAGTTCTTCAATGGACTTGGTTTCAAACAAGATCATTATGTGTTGTTCTGTGACAGTCAAAGTGCAATTCATCTTGCTAAGAAGTCCATGTTTCATGTAAGGTCTAAGCATATTGATGTTAGGTATCATTGGATACGGGATGTGTTGAATTCCAAGTTGTTGGAATTTGAGAAAGTTCACACGGATGATAATGGTGCTGATATGATGACAAAGGTATTGCTAAGAGGAAAGCTTGAGACATGTTGTTTGATCGCTGAAATGGCGAGGGCCTCCACCTGGTCGATAAGGGGATATTTGTTGGGTTGGGTTCTCTCCTAGTGAGGCCCAGGCCCAACTCATTTAGGGTGTGAGACACCCACTAGCACACCACGTTCAGATTTTGTGAGGCTTTGTAAGAGAAAGTGGCAACCATTAAGAGAGAAGAAAGAAGAGAGAGCATTTTCGTTTTTACACACAGCAGCAACTTCAATCTGCGTTTTGTCACTCGTTCACCGTTGGATTGACTTGAAATTTGGACAAAATGTTTGCCTCATCTGGTTCTTCATTTTGAACGGTGAAGATTTTGATTCGACCTCTGTGAGGGGAGAAATTTAGCTCGAACAACAGCCCTTGTTCTTGGGTATTTTCATCTTCTTCATTCTCATTTTGTAAGCTTTGTTACTTGGTGTTTTGGCTGGTTGTATGCACGAGTTGTTCTATATTTTGTGACTCTTTTGTACCTCATATTTGATTATAGTGGAGTTATTTCATTGGTCTGGATGACCCGTGGTTTTTACTTCTCATAGGAGATTTTCCATGCTAAAAATCTTGGTATGTGCTTGTTGATTTGGTTGATTTATTTGCATATGATTGCTGCTACCATATTGTGTTAGTGTTACTTGAATATTGTTCCTGTATTGGATAATTTGTGCCACTTCCGCTGCCGAACTCTATCAAGGAGTTAAATCCTTGCTTCATGGATCATCAATTCATAATAATTGTGGGAAAGTATAAATATGAATTAAATGTTTAGTGATTATTTTTTAGTGTATTCATTAAGAGAAAGTATTGGTAATCAATAAAAAAAAAAGAGTAAAACATCAACGAGGCCCCTGACAATGACGTCGAAAATCAAGGAAGCCCCTAATAAAAAAAGACTCTCAACCCGGCCCGTGAAGTTAATCTCTATTTGTCAAGTTAGCCCTTCTGTTAATGGGATGGCTCAAACGTTAACGAGATTGGCATACGAGGCATGTAAACAGGGTGATGTGGATGTATAAATGTGCACAATACAAATGGACACAACACGGCCCCTGATAAAAACAATGTTCCTCTTCCTCTTTCTTACACAAACCTCTCTTCTTCTATGTAATTATGTAAAACTCTAATCCTCTCCATCCAAAAAATTCATTTATGAAGCTTGACCGCAAGGAAGACAAAGCTGCTAATGGCAGAGTATAAATAAAAGAGAGGAACAAAAGGAAGTGGTGTGTGATGAACAAAAATGGAAGAGAGGAGATATGGTGGTGGAAGATGAACAAATGGAAGGGAGGAACAAATGAAAGAGAAAAAACTATTCTCTGCGAAAAAAGAGGAAATTTGAAGTAATTAGCGTTCATCAATGGAGCGAAGAAGATGAAGATCAATATTAAAAGAAATTATCAAGGTCTAGGTGGAAGGAAGAAGTTGAAGAAATTACCAAGGACCTAGCGAAAAGAAAAAGATAAAGAAATTATCAGGGGCCGAGCGGAAGGAAGAAGATGAAGATTTTTTTTTAAAAAAAAAAAATTATCAGAGGTCGGGTGGTCTATCTTACATGTCACTTAACAAACATCTCGTCACTTAACGTGTCACGTGTATACTCCGTTAATCTAATACGAAAAAATACTCACGAAAGGATTAAGTTGTCAAACGTTCATAAAAATCAAAGGCCGAGATGAGTATTCATTTTTTTTACAAGGGCATCGAGGTCCATAGTGTGTTTTGTTAGAGGCCAGGTAAGGTGTGTACTCAAAATTAGTCAATAATCAGTTAATTTTGTATTTGTTTTAAAAATAGAACATCTAAAACTTAAAAAAATAAAACATTCAATTTAAAATGTTGACTGATATAAATTTTACTGATTATCTATCGTATTGATTCATTAAATATTGTCACCCTATCTATTCATTCTATTGTCATTGTCACTCATATTATCACTATGTTAATGGTCTTATTGTGGATATATGTGTACATGTATAGTGATGTAAGTCTCTCGTTCCAGAATAAAGCAAACTTTATAAAAAAAAATTATATATAAGTATATAGTGATTCATTAAGTAATTCCTAATATCTTCCAACATGAAATATTAGTTTTTTTTTTTAAAAATCAACTATTAGTATTTCCACCATATTAAACTAAGGAAAAAAATTTTAAATAAATAAAATAAAAATGATATTTACCGAAATCCATTATATGAGGATTATTTATTAATTTCCAATTTATTATCAGTACCGGCCTAAGGTGGTATTGAGCTAAATCAGTATCAGCCTAAGGCGGTATTATTGTATTGTGATCATTTTTCTTATACCGTTTAATATTTTCAGTGTGAAATTTAGGGCATATTAATATATGCATACATAAAAACAAAAAAAAAGGGCTAGACTTGTACGTACTAATCGTTCATACAAATACGAATTCCATACAATAAGCAAAGTCCTGCTAATTACATTCAGAAACTAAAATACAATAATACCGCAACAACATACTAAACAATAATAAAGACCATAACAAACTAACAATAATGCCCTAATAAAAACCTACTGATGTGGAGGATGCTGAAGATGTGAAGATATGCCGCATGGAGGAGGCTGCCTCTGTCGATGTGGCCTCTCTGGACGAGATCGAATAACCGGCTGCTGGGCAGATGCCGTGTGAGGAGGTTGCTGATGGACTGGCTGCAATGAAGAATTTTCGGAACCAGTCCACATCTGAGGATACTCCCATGAAGGCGGCGTGCCAAGCTGCTGTGTGAGGGAGTCAACGGGGGAATCCAACTCATGTCTAGCATCGTCGAAGGCGGAGGGGGACGAAGGGGAGCAACCTGCTGTGTGATCCGTGCACCTCTGACTCTCTGATACCTCGAGGCAATGTCCTCGACCCCCACGCACATGCCTCTGTATATCAGGTCTGAACTCCCTATCGTGCCTACAGTACCGGCCCCAGTGGGGGCGGTATTGAAAACAAGGTAGTGCCGGCCTAAGGCAATACTGGGTATATATTAATACCGCCTTAGGCTTGTACTGATTTAAATTTTTTGAAATTTTTTTTACACCAATATCGCCTTAGGCCGGTACTGTTTTAGTCCAGTACCGTCTTAGACCGATATTGATAATAGATTGGAAATTAATAAATAATCCTCATACAATGAATTTTGATAAATATCATTGTTATTTTATTTATTTAAAATTTTTTCCATTAAACCAAGTAGCTAGTTGTAAAAAAAAAAAACCAAGCAGCTAGTGAGTCAATTATTTACCAAATAATAATATTAGCTAATGTTTTTTAAATCACTTAAGAAAATTCAGGACCGATTAAAAAGAACTTCTGAACGTGGATTAAAAACTTATCAGATTCGTTCAGAGCGGCGGAGCTTGAATTTTTTTTTAGGGGCCAATAAAAATTTAATGTAAAATTACAAGCTATTTATATTAAAATAAAATATATTAATGTAATTATTTTCAACTTATTTACTGATAAGATAATAAATAAATAAGTAGATAAATAAAAATTATGAAGTATTTTAAAATGATATTGTAGTCTTTAGTGACTTAATTTGTAGATTGTATATTAAATTTTTTTTATGAGTGTGATATATTATTATATATTATATCATGATTTTTTAAAATTTGATTATATGAATACATAGACATAGTACTATATTAATCTAAAAAAATATAATAAAATATAATGGGATTTTTTTGTTTTAATTTTTACTTTTATAAGTTTTAAAAAGTATATAGATTAGCATTTTTTTCGGTAAACAGACTAATTAGCACTTATTTATTAATATTAAAATTTGAACCTAATATTATTAAAAGTCCATATTATCTATGATTATGATGATTAAAATTTAGAAGCTCATATCTATTGTTATTTATTATTGAACACATATCATGATTTAGAAATAAAAAAAAGAAAAAAGATGAGTTTCAAACTCATTACCTCTAAAATCTCTACTTCCTTAATAATTTTAGTTTAACCAATTAAACTTTTTAATTTTTTAGTACTAATTTTATTTTATTTTATAGATGTTTTAGGGTGGCCCCATTGTTCATTAGAAGCTCCGCCACCGTTCGTTCACCATACATCCAAAAATCTTCGAAATATCTAAATAAACCTCCAAAATGTAAAACAATTGTCCAAAACCGATCAATAAATTGAGAAAGGGAGAGGAAACGACAGCATAGGAAGAGGTTTACTTTTTGGTTCATTATACGGTGAAGTGACTTTTACATGTAGAGAGAGAAAGGGTGTTAGAAAAAATATATAATTTTATTTAAAAAATAATAGGAATAAAGTTATAAAAAAATTATAGCATGCATCTTATTTTATTTTTTTCTTGTCATGGTTTGAGCTGGGCTAGCACGACCAAAACTACTAGCAACCTGGATCCTCGCCCAACCCCAATACACATTCAAATTAACCCACCCTATACGCAGGAAGAGGCTTTGACATAACAAAACAACTATTATTTATATTTTTTGGGTTTATTGAAAAATTAATTTATTTAGATAATGAGATTGTCTAAATATATTAATTTTTCATTGAATTCAAAAAATAAAAATGACAATTATTTTAAAACGAATATTATTATTACTTATTTAATTACGTGAAGTAACATTTGTCTCATATTAATTAAAATGTTCTCTCTTCTCAGCTCTCAATAATAGTTTTTATCAAATTTTAATGTATTTTATGATTTTTTATTTTTTCCTTTTGTTAAACAAATTAAAGAGGCCGCTGTGCTATGAAATAATAGTAATTATCAGTAAAGAGTTAATTAGCAGATAAAAAAGCGGGAATTAAAAAATATATATAAATACTAAAAAAATTGGGATGATAAATAAATAACACTTATTATGGTTATCAACTTATATTATCATGAAGGTGGAAGAAAAGTGATGGCACAGCAGCCACCGTAAGTGTTTTAGTCGTGGCATATTTTTAGTGTTATCCGATTTTAATTGAACTTCCTTTACGAAAAGACTTTGGCTTTTGTTCTTTTCTCGAATTAGATAGGGTTTTGCTTTTATCTTTTTATTTTTATTTGTTTATTTCAGCAACCAAAACTGCATGAGTGAGACTGAGAAAAGGATAGGTGCGTGCGTAAATGGGAAGCTAGGTAATGACAAGCCATATATATTATTGCATAAAATTCAAGAAAGTATATATATAATTATAAATTATCAAGTAAATTATTATCACCAGTTATTGAGAAATTATAAGGTTGCAACTTAGATATAATAAGAAGATAAATTTGTGATATTGATTGGAAGACATATTTCATTCAACAGTTTTTTTTTAAAGTTCAGTTGACATTCATATTAAATTATTACATATTTACATATGCACTCGGCAATGGTCATCATCACCACTCACCATCTCTATAGATAATGACATGCGTATATAGCAACATACATATACAAGGGGTCATTATTAATAGTAATAACAATAATAATTAACTTAAAGAAAGAGATTAGGTATTTGAAAACTTCTTCTACATAGGAACCAATAATCAAACCTTTCGGCTGCATATATGGGGCATCCAATTGGTCCTAATTGGCTAATTGATATAAAATGGAAAACGTGAGCTGAATGAGGAATGAGGTGATTATCAATGTTGAGAATAGAGTGATATTGGAGTCTAGTGCCCTTGTATAGAGTGATTATAACATAGATGACGATATAGAGTTTCGAGTGGGTGATGAATTCAGAAGCAGGGAGGCTAGCTGTTCACATGTTAGTGACAATTTACAGTATTCCAAGGAATGACGAAAAATAAGGTTGTAAAATTCGACCAAATTAAATATCAATTTCGTTGCGAGCACTACTTAGCTGAGCATCTTTGGAGTGTTAGGGTTCTGCTAAAGGATATATAATAAAATAAAATAAAAAAACCCTATTTTCTTCATGAATAAAAGTATTTCTTATTTGTAAATTTTTCCCCCCGAAATTTAATGAATGATATGAGAAATTAAATCTTTCAATTCTGTCGTGGTATATGAATTTGTTTCGGTGCAACGTGACATGACATGACCGTATATATGACTACGACTATTCAAAATAATAAGAATAAATAAATAAATAAATAGAGAGTGAATGAACTGATCGATTAAGGAGAATTGGATGCACCCACTACCTTTCTATTTTCTAAACGCTGAAATCAAAGTACAATTTGCAAAATACCTTTCTCAGTAGAAATCATTTGCAATTTGCAATTTGCAAAGTGGAAGGTAGCCATCAACTATGCTTTCAAATCAAATCCATCAAAATATTGAGTTTGATTCTCAAATACCATCATTATCACACATCTAGGCCATTCATTTTATATCAGTAACCTAAGGGTTCTTATTCTTAACCTCTAAACATACTTGTTACATAGCTTAACAAATATCATCACATCCCAACAAATTTCAAATCCAAAATTCGCATCTCCAGAGCATATTGATCTTATCATAATGTATAAAACTTTTGTGTGCGCGGGTGCACTCCATCAATATAAAGAGTATGTTACCGTATTAATAACAAGTAAGGATTCTTTTTATGTTGGTAAATCAAGTACTTTTTTTAAGAATTAAATTGATTCTTCTTTTGAAATCAGTCTTTTATATATATATATACCAACCAAGTTTAACTAAGCAACTCACCTCCTCGCCCCTTTAATTAATAGCCAGGGTTGTTTTTTTTTTTTAAATTCGCAATCAATTAGGATCATAACAGAAATGAAATCAACGCCTTTTTTTTTTATCAGTTCAACGTTTTTAGATGTGCTTTCTTCTCACTGCCGTAATTCTTCCCAATCATTAATGAGTTTTTTTCGTATTCCTTCTTCGTTATTGCTTCGTTGAGAATAGAAGAAGAAACCAAAACCACGTAAATAGGAGGAAGAGATGTAGCAGCAGTAACAAGAAGATGGACTACATTTGAATTTATTTAAGTGGTAACTTCCAAAACTTACCAAGTTCCAATATATATATGCATACCATTGTAAATTTATCTTCTTTTTTTTTTAGTTTCATTTCTGTGTTGAGATATATTATTTTCTGTGTTATACGTAATTATTTTTATGCTATTATATGTTATATTAATGTGTTTATGAATTTTTCTGTGCTGATTTTTACATTTTCTAAATACAATATATAAATAGTAGCACATATAGCATTACCGTGATAAAAATATTATTCAATCTTTTCAGAATATAAAACTTAAAAGAATAAAATTCTAAGTTATATGTTGTTATTTAAAGAAAAATTCTACCATGAAGACAATTAAGTGTCTTTTGATGAGGATATTATCATATTTAAAAGTTTCTCTTTCTTCTTTAATTGCACATCAGATTTTAATAGCACAAATCAACGATCAAGATTTAATATTCTCATTAGAAGACATTTTAATATCTTCATCATAGACCTTCCTTTATTTAAATTACTGTTTTAATGATTTAATTTATTAGTTAGATAATTCGAAGATCTACTAAATTTTCTGCATCCGTCCCTTTCATAGGACGAGAGGCTCCACC
>JASCZI010152019.1:2780-16221 GCA_036250425.1 Stylosanthes scabra | reverse complement strand
CCATTTTAGCATGAATTTTATCGTCAAAAACCTCCTCATCAAATACCCCACACTTAAAATTTAGCATGTCCTCATGCTCTAGTGCTTACAACCAAGAGGGAAATCCTACAAAACTTTCAAAAACCCATCAATGAATTCATGAGGGCGAACTACACAAGAATATCATGGATGAAGTAATATTAAAACAAGGATAATCAAGTTATGCACCATGAGTATGGACAAAAGCATTTCAGCATATGCTACCCCCCAAAAAAAATAGTTAAGTTCATGAAGATTAAGCTTGTCTTGCACCACAGGAAACGTCCTAAATTATGGAATTAAGCCTAGAACCCTTACCGGATGTGTATGCACTCTTATTAGCTCAAGTGTCTAGGGTTAAAGACTCTCAACGCCTTTCTATTCTTGCTTTTCACAAATTAATCTTCATTTAACAATCAACACCATATGCATGCATGTATGTATCATCATGAGGGCTTTCTCAAGATTGTAACGTGGCCAAGGATACGGATACAAGACACAAGAATGTTATGACCTGAAAGATGCCATCGAGTAAGCAATTCGAGATGGTAAGTTGAATAAATTCTTTAAGATCATCAGGGAGCCAAGGAACTCGGATAAGGAGAGGTCCTCAAGGCCAGAATCCCGGAAACCAAGAAACCGCCGAGACGACGACCAACCGATCATGGAGGTCATCGTCATCACCGGTTCCAACCCTGTGTGAAAGTCCGAGTCGGCCCTCAAGAAAGATTTAAAGGGCTTAGCAACGGTTCGGAACCCCCCTCCTCAGTTCCCAACAATCACCTTTGGCAAAGAAGATTTTACGCACGGCTTACCGGACTCCGACTCACTGATGGTAATTTCAGCCAAACTCGGGGTTACAAGAGCGGATTCAAATATCATGCTTAGGAATGCTTTTGATGCTCTAGGATTCAAGAAAAGCAACATGAAAATACACCAACCCGGGGTTATGGGACTTGGTGACCACTTCATCAAACCAGACGGAAGTATTGACCTCTGATAAACCCCATTTTGATGGGTAATTTCATGCTCTAAATTGTCGAAATATCAACCTCTTACCACTTAAATACTAGGGAAACAAGCATGATTGTGAATAATCATTCCTCAAAGCTTTAATTGTAAATATCTTTTATTTTAGCCAATTTCTACTAAGGATTCACTCATTTCCTGTTCCACTCGATGCCTTGATACATTTATTCAAGTGATTCAAGTTTGAATAGGCAAATATCGGAACAGAAGTGACTAAAAAGGGCGAGAGGAACGAGGAAATCACGAAGAAAAGCTTGGAGGCCAATTCTGCAGCCCGTGCGTACGCATCCATGAAGCTGTGCATACGCAACTAATAGACTTGGGCGGCACGTCCAAGATCAGAAACGGAGCTTGTGCATACGCATCTAAAGCCCCTATGCGTACGCACCAGTGGCTGACAGCATCTATAAATAGAGGAGGCCACACCCATTTTTGGAAAGCCCTCATACACCGTTTCTCTCCTTAGTTTAGTTTTAAGGTTCCTTTAGTTTAGCCATACTAGCCAAACATTTTAGTGCTTTTCTATTTATTTTATGTACTGTTACTCTGTCCGTTTGACTTCTGATTTTGTTAATATCACTACTATTACTCTGTCCGTTTAAATTTTCATTATGTCTCTTTACCGTTATGATGCCCATTTTATTTCTGTCATTATGATTTCTGTCAATAGTAAGTAGTGACCTTATGTCTTGGCTATGGGTTTAAATGTCCGGATGACCTTAGCTGTCGATCCCTAAAGGAAACAGATGGGAGGAACGGGGTTAGTTTCGAGACCGTTAACGTTACGCCCCTGCCAATAACGGGAAGACCTTAACGACGTGGATTTGATGGGTTATTTGAGTTCGCCGAATATCGAGGTCTTATGTTATTGTGTACGCCTAGGACTTTCGAATAGGGGTTAATTCCACCACTCGACCATTCGACAGTAGTGGCTAGTTTCCTTTAAGTGACAGTCCATCTAAACTGGGACGCATGGTATTTCAACCCATGGCCGAGCACTCTTTAATATTCTGCAAGTTTATTCTGTCTCTTTTCTCTGCTCCCAAACCAACAATTGAAACCGCAAACTCTTTCCTCAACCGAACGCAAAACCATCGTTTTCATTTCCTAGGGAAAACGACCCGAGTCTAGTACTCGGTATTTTTAACTGGTTGCACTCTATGACACCTTTTTAAGTAAATTTGATAAGGTTCCCGTGATACTAGTTCGAAGCTATCTACAACGAAACTCCACTTTCCGGACCGGTCTCGGGGCCCCCGTCAACCTCCCGATATCAATCGGATCGGGTAATACCAGAAAAACCATTATGGTCGAATTCGTCGTCTTATAGGATTCAACGGCCTATAATGTTATCCTAGGACGAAAGACCATCAACATTTTCTCCGCAGCAATACTCACCAAATTTCTGGTGATGAATGAAGTATGAAGCAGATTCGGGTGAGGTCGGAACCCTATTTGGTGACCAAGAAGCAGATAAGAGATGTTGTAACGGCAACCTTGCACTGCGGAAACGATCCCAAGATGCCACCGGGATCTTCTTGGCAAACCTGGATGCCCGAGTCAAAGAACAACCTCGACCCAAGCCAGACGGAGATCTGGAAAAAGTTCAGATCAGACATTCCTTAGAGCGTCACACGTTCCTAAATCCGAATCTACCCTACGAGCTTAAACAACAACTTTCACAATTTTTTAAAGAAAATGACGATCTATTCGCCTTCACTCCAGCTGATATGCCGGTAATCAACTCGTCGGTGATGTCGCACTCCCTCGCCGTGGATCCGAGTCACCGACCTTTGGCTTAGAGGAAGAGGCGCATGTCCGACGAAAAGGTCATTCAGGTGAAGAAACAAACTAAAGCACTCTTAGAAGCAGGATTTATCAGGGAGTTGCCTTATTCCACTTGGCTGGACAACGTCGTCTTAGTAAAGAAGGCCAACAGAAAATGGAGAATGTGCGTTGACTATTCCGACCTAAACAATGCTTGTCCCAGGGATGCTTTCCCCCTCCTCAACATCGACAGATTGGTAGATGCCTCATCCGGCTACCGATTTCTTTCTTTCATGGACGCCTATTCCGGATACCACCAGATCCCAATGCACAAGCCCAATGAGGAGAAAACGGCCTTCATAACCCCAGATGAAACTTATTGCTATACGGCCATGCCTTTCGGCCTCAAGAACGCTGGAGCAACCTACCAACGCTTGGTGACCAAGATCTTCAAAGACCTGATCGGTCGCAAGATCGAGGTATACATTGATGACATGTTGGTAAAAATGGAAGACCCGGCGGACTTACTTTCCGATCTTAAAGATGTCTTCGATTCCCTACGGAGATATACAATGTGTCTTAACCCCTTGAAATGTGCCTTTGGAATGGAAGCTGGCAAATTCTTGGGATTCATGATATTCCAAAGGGGAGTTAAGGCTAATCCAGAAAAATGCGACGCCATCCTACAACTAGCAAGCCCATCTAGTCTGAAGGAAATCCAAAGACTAAATGGCAAGTTAACGACACTGTCCCGTTTCCTCAGAGCGTTGGCTAGAAATGCTCTACCCTTTTTCAAATTAATGAACAAAGGAATCGATTTTGAATGGACTCCAGAATGTGAAGAAGCCTTCACGAAATTCAAATCACTACTCGCCGAGCCTCTTATACTCTCAAAGCTCGTAGTTAGAGAAACTTTGTATTTCTACCTTTCCATTACCGATGAATCCATCCCAGTGGCCTTAGTAAGGGAGGACGAGTCGGGCAACCAAATGCTGGTGTATTTCATAAGTCGGGTATTATACAAGGCCGAATTGAGATATACCAAGATAGAGAAGCTAACCTTTGCCCTCCTCGTTATGACGGACCAAGCCATCCGGAGTATCTTACAGAAGCCGGACCTTGCAGGATGAATGCTTAACTGGGTCGTCGAACTATCCCAATTCGACATTCAATTTCGGCCCAGGACGGCCATCAAGGCTCAAGCAATATTCGATTTCCTGGCAGAGATGGCCATGCTCGAAATAGTAAAGGATGAAGATAGATGATGGAAGCTCCATGTAGACGAATCCTCCACTCAGAACTCAGGGGGAGCAGGAGTCATCCTAGAAAACCCAGAGAGAGTTATGATAGAGCAATCCATACGACATGAATTCCCAATTTCCAATAACCGGACAGAATATGAAGCACTATTGGCCGGATTAGCCCTAGCCCAAGAAGTCGGAGTAAAGAACCTTGAGATCTGTGAAGAGAATGTTTGAAACCTTCGACAAAGTGGAGATAGCCCACATCCCTAGGGAACGAAGCGCTAGAGCCGACCTTCTGTCAAAACTCGCCAGCACCAAACCGGGATAAGGAGATCGGTCATTACTGCAAGGAACAATGAGAGAGCCTTCAATATCCACTTCGAAAGTAGATTGCTTCCCGATATCGAAAATTACAACTTGGATAACTCTGATTCAAAGCTTCCTAGAAAAAAGAGACCTCCCTAGCGATCCCAGTGAGGCCAAGAGGATACGGAGAGAAGCCCCTAATTTTCTCATATTCGGGTTTAGGCATTATTATTTACGACATTACAAACCAACTTCTCACCCACGGCTTACTAAAGACCAAGTTTTCCACCTTTCGTTTCAAACCAACACTCAACTAAACCCGGTTTGAAAAGAAAAAAGTGATCGGAATAAAGAGGTCGGGAAAACGGAATATCAAGAACTAATCACTCCCTTCCAAAACCATTCAAAATAGCTAAGGCCTATAACTTAGTCAAATATACTTAATGGAAGCAGGCCTTAGTCAAATATACTTAATGGAAGCAACCCAATTCAATTTCCAACGAAACGGCTAAAACTCAGCCCACGCTCGATAAACCTAAGTTAAAAAACAAATCGGTTTTCGTCGTAAAAATCGAAGTGTTAACATAGAGAAACAACGGCTAAAAAATAAATTTAGACCAATACAACAACAAAAAGGATATACGACGCGTATATACTTAGCCAAAATATCATTTTATGCTATTCATTATTTTAAAAGGAGTTGATTTCGACCCGAAACAAAAAGCACGGCACGACGGAATCAACCCAAAAGTACTTTCTAAATCTATGAGGATCCGACCCAGTCAAAGGCACGATGGACCCTCGAATAATATTCAAAATACGGAAGGAAAAGAAAACTAAGTTAAACCAAGTCGGAAGGATCTGCAACCTTCCCATCCACAATGTCCTTGAAGAAGCCGATCCGGGAAGCATCGAAGTCCGGAACGAGGATGGCAAGCTGAGCCTTGAGAGCACCTTCGGTAGCGTAGATTGCACATTCGCGTCCTCGGCAAGCTCATCACATTGCTCCGAAATATTTCCAACCAAAGCCTCAATAAGGTCGGCCCTTACCTTCACCATGGTCACTAGGGCTGTCAAACGAGCGGGCCAGGCCCGTTTAGGCCCAGCCAGTTTAGCCCGTGGGTTAAACGGGCTGGCCCGTTTAGCCCGATTTTATACGGTCTAAAAAAAATTAAGCCCGGCCCATTTAAGGCCAGCCCGCGGGTTAAACGGGCTAGCCCGTTTGTCTTTTGAGAAAATGAAAAACGGGTAAAAAAAATAATTTTTTGTCCAATTGATTCAATTTTGGCCCAAGAAATATTTTTTGTTTTTGAAAATGGGCCAATTTTATGCCAAATTTAAGGGTGTAGAACTCCAGAATAGCAAAACCTGATTCAATATTTAAATATCCAAAGTCTAATACTCTAATTTGCACAATCCAGTGATCCACAGTCCACACATTACAAAATCCAAAGTCTAAACTTACCGCTTCTACATACTCTAAACTTACCGCTTCTACTGTTCTACATACTACATATGTCTTAGTGTACCTATTGAGTATTGACTATATCTAATAAATTGATAAACCACTAAACATTAACATATTAATATAACAAGATGTCTATTACACCAATAAACCATCACAATTGCAAGGACAGATAGTAATGTAATCCCAATTCTGTTGGACAGCTAGTAATGCAATCAGATTTCCAAAATAAAGTCCTCCATCCATCAACTTAGAAGTCTCCTACAATTGCAAGGACAAATTATCAAATACAAAATCAGTTAGTAAAACTGTGAGAGTAACATAATAACACAACAAAAGAACTAAAACATGTAAGAGTTTGGAGTTTATAACTACTGCAAAACATTAATAAAATACCAGGAGCCATATTAATTGAATCAACTTTATCTTTATAATTCTTAATCTTTGTCTTTGTCATTGTCATTGTCATTTTCAGAATCAGAAATTTCATCATCTACAATTTAAAAGGAGTTAGACATGAGCAAGAAAATAAAACAAAGACAATATACAATTAAGTTTAGAAAGTGAATTACCATCTACTTGAAATCCATGGATCCAATTTCGTGCACAAATGAGAGCTTGCACATTTTTACTCGAGAGGGAATTTCTATACTTATTCAAAACATGAGCACCAATAGAAAAAGCCGACTCGGAAGCAACTGTAGTTATGGGAATGCTAAGCACATCACAAGCCATGGAAGCTAAATCAGGAAAACGGTGGTCTTGAGACCGCCAATTGCAAGACTTCTATTTTGGAATTCATGTCAAGAGAAGTCTCATCCAAATAGATATCTAAAGAAGACTTCATGTGTGATGCATTAGGCTGAAAGTTTAAGCATCTCAACTCCTACGAAAAACAAAATATGATAAAACATTTAAGAATAAAGCTTAATCACAGAATTATATAAAACAACAAATATTAATATGAAACATGAACCATGAAAAATGTTATCTTACATCAGGGAAGTCAAATGCAAATGGATCATCCTCAGTAGATGTTGAACTTTTCATTTGGACACTAGATGTACTGGAAGAAGCATTGTGCGGCTCAATTCTTGAATATGTTTGAAACAATGAATACAATTTGTTTTTTATGGTGGCCAACTTCTCACATGCAGTAAAAGGATCCACTTTATTCAAACAAAATCTCAATACTTCAAGCTTAATCCGAGGATCAAGAATAGCTCCTAAAGAGAGAATCATGGAATAATCACCCCAATACTTATCAAATTTTTCTTTCATCGGATGCACCATGTTCCTTATCACCACATCATCACTGTTTGAATATTCTTTCAATAAGCATTCAATTTTCCAAATTTGCATAAAATACAAATTTGAAGTGGGATAAGATTGGCCAGACATCAAAGTAGTGATTTTCCAAAATGGATTTAGAAATTTACAGATGTCACTACCTCTTTTCCACTCTTCATCAGATGGACAAAATCTGAAATTGCGATCCTTCAAGGAGAGTCTAACAAAACCTCGCTCATATTTCAAAGCATTCTCCAACATTAAGTAAGTAGAATTCCACCTAGTAGGCACATCTAAAGTTAATCTTATATCAGGAATATCAAGTGACTTGAGAACTTCCCTAAACTGGATAATTCGTGCTTCAGATGCTCTCACATACCTAATACTATCTCTAATATTTTGCAAAGTGGAACTAGCAATCTTTAATCCATCTTGAACTATCAAGTTCAAGATATGAGCACAACACCTCACATGAAAAAATTCTCCATTACACAACAATCCATCATCTAAAAGGAGATTTCTCTTTAGCAATGTTTGCATGCTATCATTAGATGATGCATTGTCTAAAGTTATGGAAAATATTTTCTTTTCTATGCCCCATTCAGTTAACAACTCCAACACTTTGTTCGCCAATTCAAGTCCAGTATGTGGAGGAGGCATGTGAGAAAAAGAAAGGATCTTGCTGTTCAATTTCCACTTGGAATCAACATAATGAGCTGTCAAAGTAATGTAACCCTCTGTGGAGCATGAGGTCCAAAGATCACTAGTTAAGCAGACCCTACTTCGTGGTTTGCCTAATTGCAATTTTAACTTCTCCTTTTTAGCCATATAAAATTTCCACACATCAGATACAGCAGTATTTCTAGAAATCATCTTGGCATCGGAGTTCAAATACTTGAAAATATCTCTTATTCTTCTATACTCAACAAAGGAAAAAGGCAAATCATGTTCTACGATTGCAATTGCAATTAGTTGACGCAAAACTATAGGATCTACTTGTCGAGCCCTTAACCTCCCACTTTCATCAAGCATCATTTTCCCCAAATCATGAAATTTAGGTAATTCATGACACTTATGGATATGACGTTTTAAAGTAGAAGTTCCGTGAGCACCATCTCCACCTACGTACACTTTTCCACAACCATTACATTTGGACCTTGTTTTACCATCATCCCCAGGTCCTAATTTAGTAAAGCTATCCCACACAGAAGATGTATTTAACCTTTTTCTTTTCTTAGAATCAGAATCATCAACAGCAACAGGTGGAATACTTACAAGCGGTGTTGGTTGGTCTACTTCAGTCAGAATTTTATCTTCATCAAATTCATAATCAGAGTCCAAGTCCAAGAAAATGTGCTCCCTTGTATACTCATCCATTTTTCAAACTGAATCAATGATCTGAAATTAATTAAAAAAAAGAAAACAACACACAACACACTGAGTACTAAGAAATTGAGTATTAGAAGTCAATTAATTAAGGTTAAGAAATATGAAATAACAATAACCCACTCACCTGCATTCATCAGTAAACAAGTTATTGAGTTTAAAACTCAAAGACATATATTGGAAGTCATTTATTAATGACTAATGTCTTTCGGCCAGAAATTTTGATGCATTCATTAGTCATATTTATTAGTCATATTTAGTTATAAGTTATAACTATTAAGTCACTTATTCAACAAGATTTAAATCTTAAACATGGCAATATCTCTTTGCTTGAACACATCCCTTGGGAGCAAGAAGCAACTAATAAATTTATATTAGCCAAGTGTTGCAACTCTACCGCAAGAGATTGGTATGAAAATTTTTAAGAAAAAAGAAACAAAAATAGAAACAAGATTTCAGATTCTGAGAGAAACCACAACTCAACAAGAAAAAAATCAGTAGAGAAAATAGAAACAAGATTTTAGATTCTTAGACAAACCACAACTCAACAAGAAAAAAAAAAAATCAGTAGCAAAAATAGAAACCACAACTCAGCAAGCAGGTGGAACAAGATTTCATTGGAGTAACATGAAACTTCAAAAATCTAGAGCAACTTACTGATGTTTTCAAATTCTGTGAGAGTATGGAGAGAGAGCAAGTAGTTCGACGGCGTGACGGTTCTGGAGAGGCGAGTCGATGGCACGACGATTCTGGGCTTCTGGCGATGCGACGGTGCTGGTGAGTGGCGAGGCGAGCGACGGTTCTGGCGACGCGAGTCGAGGAGACGGCCCGACGCGTGCTGGCGAGGCGACGATGCTCTCAACGTGATGCAACGGCACTGCCGAGGCGAGGCGACGGGGTGATGCGACGGGGTTTCTGGATTTCGAGCTTGGACGGCTAGGGTTTGTGTTAGGGTTAGGAAATTTGGAATTTGGGATTTCTCTTTCTCATTTTCTCTGACCCGTAACTCCGTAAGTATAGTGTTGGTACTTGGTTCTTGCTTGCTAAATGGCAAATGCTAATGAGTAATGAGTAAGAGAGTAGTGAGTAATGGACTAATGGGCAATGGCTCATTCTTTTTTGGCCGGGTCAGCAGGTTTAGAGTTATGGATTTATGGGCATTACTAGCCCAATGTTTTTGGCCTTTTCCCTTCACATTCATCATGGGCCAACAATTTTTTTAACTAAAAAATTCGGGTCGGGTTATAACACGGGTTGGCCCGACGGGTTTGGCCCATTTTGTCGGCCCTAATGGTCACCATCCCCCGAAGCTTCTCAACCTCGGAAAGAATCCTAGACTCCCGAGTCTTCAAACTCTTGATTTCTTCGCCCTTCTCCTTTTAAGAAAGCTCAAATTGAGCAACAGTTGACTTTAAGTCCACCTCGGCCTTCACCTTGGCCTGTTCCGCCTCCGTCTTCTCCTCTTGTAAAACAACCTTTTGAAGGTTGAGTATCTTCAGGTTCCCGAGCAACTTCGTGTTCCGCCTTTCCGCCTCATCGACAATGGTCAGCCAAGGCTCTACGGACTTCATAATAGTTGCATCCCTCACCATCGCCCATTCGGCCCAGCGAACACTCTCCATATGATCGCAATCACGGAGAATCTCCTGAGCCCGCGGCCCTAGCAGGTGACCTTCAATAAAACTCGAGGCATCAAAGGAGCGATCTAATAGACAGAAATCCCGAGACCCCCCTCGAGAGCCCTTGGCCTCTTTGGATCAGCAGAACTCTCGACGGCCACTCGCATCCTTTTGGGAGAAGGAGGGGTGGAATCTCTTCCCTCACCGGGGAAGACACATCAACCAATTGATCGGTAGCACCGACGATGTTGCTGGAATTACCCCCTTCCGACACAGCCTGACTCTTACCCGCAAACTTAACCGGCACGGCCTGGGCTCCGCCCACAGAGACAGGACCCGAGGAAGACGGAACACATCCAACATGGGAGGGTCGGACAAGACAGCGAAGGCGAGCCAACGTGACATCATTTCCAAAAAAATTCTCACTGCAAAGAAGAGAAAAATCGTCAAAAATCGTAATGTCAAAAACATAAAGATACTAATCAAAACTTTCACAAATATTACCCATGGCCCTACGAGCATCCTCCGGCCTACCCAAAACGGACTTCGGAGCTAGATTACGCTTAGAAAAAAGAAAAACAAGGATATCAGTTGTATCCTTCTGATCGGCGTTGAGTCCTTGGTATGTGGCCGGGACATAGTCAAGCCCGGCATCTGAACTCCAGAAAAAGCGGAACCGACTGTCACCCACCAAACTTTTCCAAAATGAACGGTGGTCCCTGACTGGAAAAATTTTGAAAAACCGACCCTTGAAATCATGAAAGGAATCTTCATAACTTGAAAATCTTCCTATACTTGCCGGGAGGAACCGACATATACCTCTTTTTTGTTATTCCCTCGGTATTAGGAGAAAAAAGGGTAAAGAGATATAGGAAGACCTCCCGCTCCTGGGGCAGCTCTAACAACTCAGTCACCAATTCAAAACATCGAATAGCCGACCAAGCGTTAGGGTGAAGCTGAGACGAAGCAATGGAAGCCCGTTTCAACAAACGTTGCTGGAAATCGGAGAAGGGGATCTTAACCCAGAACTTGGTGAACAACAACTCATTCACCCATAGCCAATTCGGCACCCGGGGATGATCTAGGTTCAGGTAACATACCCTATCCCCGGGACGAGGGGCTTCGATCCGATATCTCCTCTCAAGCTCTCTGCCCCCAAAGATAACCTCGGAAAGCTTGAGCTCATCTAGATAATCTTGGGATAGAACTGACGGGCTCCCCAAAACGTCTCGGGACACCCAACAATAAATAAAAGGTAGTTCGTGAGGCATCTGAACCGCCTCGGCCTCCTGCGCCACCACTTCTGGATCACCTCAAGCAGCCATTTAACCTATTCGAAAATGGAAAAAAAACACCAAATAAGGCCATCTTTCAAAGAGATTCAAAAAACAAAGATTTGAAAATGAAAACAAACAACGGTGGCCAACGGTGGTTTCTCCACCCCTAACAGAAAAGGGCAAAACGGCCAGGTTCACCAGAAAGCCAAAGACAAGCCAAACAAGTCAAGAAGAAAGAGTAAAAGCGAAAGAAAATAGGGAGCTTACCTTAAAAATGGGAAGTAAAAATGGAAGATTGAAATATGGATGGAACTCTGGTTAGACGCTCGTGGCAGGAAGAAAAGAGTTTCAACATGAGAAAAAAAAAGTGAAAGAATAAGGGTCAAAGAAAATACTCAACCCCCCCCCCCCTTTATATCATTTGAAATAAACATGGGTAAAAAAGAGAAACCGCTCTCTCCCCCATAAAATTAACCACATTTATGAGGGACAAAATTAACCACATTTATGAGGGACAGTAACGATAATTCACACAAAGGCTCCATCATATAAGTGCGAAATCCAAGGAACACGTGTCTCACTCTTCCCCACGTCCTGAGAAGTAAAACGTCAATGGTCACATCAAAAGAAAACTTCTTCTAGAAGCTTTGACAAAACGACGTCACGACCCAACTCGGGTAAACACCAACGTTTCCCGAATTAAACCTTACACAGATTAAAAGGCCCAAACGACACTAATAATAAAGCGACTTAGAACAGCTCCAGCTTGGGACAATCTCAACTCGTCAAGACCGTATTCTCGGACTTTCCAAGTTCGGGGCAACTATTCCGGATATTGGGCCTAAACGGCCCAAATCCATTACGAACACACCTCAAAATGGCCAAATCCCTTCCGGATCTAGAAATGGTCCACTATCTTATCTATCAAATCTACACAATATAAGATCATATCTGAATCGATCTTGTACATATTTATTCCCTAAATAATAGGGATCACAACGGATATATAAAGGGGGGATCAGCTCTCCCTTCAAGTACGTCTTCTAAACCCTACACCATTAACTGCATTAGGAGAATTCCCAAATCTTTATATGGCAAAGCTCTGCTAGTGCACTCTCACCTTTCAAATAAACCTCCAACCTTCTGTCTTGGCATATCCGGTTATTTCGGGAGTCCCAAAACCCTCGAAGGTACATCTTGCACATGATGAATGCAAATTTTGGTGTGATTCTTGTAGTGTTTGCCTTTTATGCTAAATGAACATTAACTTGCCCTCCAAGTGTTTGACATATTTCCTCATCCAAAACCTTCATAAATATGTACATGTTGACAAATTTATCATCCTGTTAATGATTCTTCAAGTCTCTAATCTTAGGATTGATGACAAATGTTAATGATTCTTCAAGTCTCTAATCTTAGGATTGATGACAAATAATTAATCTAGCTATGTTTGTACAAAAAAATTCGATGCAAAGTGATCGTGTAATTGTCAATATACAGTCAATATACATTTGATCAACCTTACGACTCTAAATTTTCTACAAAGGCAAACACAAAATTGGTATGCTGCAATCTTCCAGTGCCTACTCTCTCCCTCAGCTCTTTATCAATAAATTATATCAATATATAGCTAGTTTTACAAGACAAGTACACTCAAGTAAAGCACTCTCTCCCTCAGCTCTTTATCAATAAATTATATCAATATATAGCTAGTTTTACAAGACAAGTACACTCAAGTAAAGCAAATAGGATCACAGTGCCTACTCTCTCCCTCAGCTCTTTATCAATAAATTATATCAATATATAGCTAGTTTTACAAGACAAGTACACTCAAGTAAAGCAAATAGGATCACAGAGCTTGTAAAGTATCCTAGTAATATTGTGACTTGTAAAGTATCCTAGTAATATTGTGACAATCAACCTGAACTTGTGGAGTTGGATGGGGCCAATAATGTGCCATTTATTTTGTATCCATTTTTACTAGAACTACACTTCACAAATATGCAACCAAGAAGACTAATGAGTAATTGCAATTGATCA